>JARHVA010002529.1:922500-1205000 GCA_037957365.1 Torreya grandis | reverse complement strand
TTATTCCTTATATTATCAGTGGGATGACATAAATAGCGATTATGACTTATAATACATAAAATGGTGAAGTCTATAAGAATGTTTATATAGAAATAGATGAACATACACTCCAATTTATAATCCACTATAATCCTTTATAGTAAGAAAGGAATATTTGATGTATAGTTTATATGTTATATAATTTAGGTATATTCTTTGCTCATCAGTATCTTCTAATTTATGTTAGATAAATTGATGAGTTATGAGTATAATCAATCAATAGATTGAGATGTGATTACTTATATTTTGTAAACCATAGTGATATAATGACCATGTATATAGATGCACATAGATAATGGATATAAGAAGATGAATAGTATTATATAGCTTATTAATAGGGAGATCATTAATATTTGTATATACAATAGCGATAAATAGTGAACTAAATTAGCATCCCATTTACTACCAACATAAACCCATATTAGTATATGTTATATAGTGAAATTGTAATGTTACATTGTCACTAATCTTCTAATTGACTAATGCTATATATATATATATATATATATATATATATATATATATTATCATTCAAAATTACAAAGAAACATATATACGTAAGCTGTGTGGAGGCTAAGTCTATGCTTTGACTATGTTTTGAACACTATGTAGAGATTAAGTAATGTATTTGAAGCACAATAATTTTATATTATACAAGTAGATGGAGTCGAACCTGCAACAACATATATAGACAAAATACATAGACTATTGTAGAGTATAAACACATAAAGGAACCTTGCGAATGCCTTATATGGTGAATTTAAATTAGAGGTTGATTTGTTTTATTTCGAGAACTAACAATAAATAATAAGAGTAGAATATTGATATAAAAAGGTCTAATGACTATAGTACTCGGTTTATATTTTGATGGTTTAGGAATGTGATGATTGTGGGAATCTTATAAAGACCTTGATTAGAGTTATAAATGACTGTTAGTATATAGACATATAATAATGAAAATTTGTGAGTGGTACATATTATGAGTATGTTAATATGTACAGGTGTTAATACATATATAACATACAATAGTGCATCGTGATGTGTGACTATAATTTATAGCTCTTTTGATTGATAAAACTAAGCTATAAATTACTGATGAATGGAAAACTACTTATATATGCATACAACCTCCTAAAGATGTAATATGTTATTTAAATGAAAGATTGTGTTTTCATGAAAATTATAACTTTATTAATTATGATGGGTTGTTAAAATTGAGTAGTGTGTATATAAAAGGATGGACTATGATATTGGTGCTTGTCATAGAATGTAAAATATTTGTATCTACTTACGAAAATTATAAATATGTAGTCTAATATATAATATGCCTGATTAGTATAAATTATACTCATTTATTTATTATTTATGTGATAAGTAATATTATGGAGATTCATTCATATATTTGATGGACTAAGTGTAATCATTTTGATTATTTCTATGCTTAGCATGTTTTATGAATGATAGTAGTAATTAATCTGTATAAATTTGTTGGTTATATTTATGTTAATCAAATCTTGCATTGATGGTCCTGAGTAGGTAGTGAGATGGACTTCACTAGCTTACTAGCATCATCAATGCTAGGTGAAGGTAATCTTATCAAGTGGTGTGTTTTAAAATTGATTAATCCTAGAGATCAATAACTATTGAAAACTTTGGCCAAAGTAATATTTAGTTAAACATTATCATTTCATATGTATGATTTACATGCTTGTGTGATATCATGTTAGAACATATTTATTTATGGTACACTGAATGTTATTAGAAATCATACAGCACACAGATACTAGCTTGTCTTTCTAAATTGCACCATCACTATTTACTCATCCATGAAGGGAGGGTCATTACTTGATGGGGGATTGTGTGAGGGATCGATAGTCCATGGTTGGTGTGAAAAAGATCTCAAATTATAATCTCCCTCCCCACAACATTATTTATTTGGAGATGATACTTGAGATTGTCATAGATACTTTCATTCGAGGAACTCATGCTCTATAGAGCTTTGTATCTTGTATCTTTTACATTATATAGTATTCATTATTATTGAGATATTATTATGATGAGATATAATTATTACTTATTTTACCGTGACAATAGTGGTTGCATGTTTGAACCAAACATGACTAGACATTTGTAATATTCATTTATATTTTGTTTCATATGATGTTAGTGATTAGTAATGAATAGTTGTTACAAGTTTATGTTACATTAAGATACTTAATGTGTTTTATCTAGATCACTAATTAAATTATCATGGTGAAATATAATGGAAGAATATGTATTTTAAATAAAAAAAATTATCATGTTTTCTTAAGTCAAACCCAATGGGGTTGTTACATCACAACAGTCCAAGACACTAGATTCATTTGCTTCCTTCAAAGTTACTACTTCTGTCCATCTAGTCAAGTAATATGTGGATGTAAGAATCCACTTGTGGCTCAAGATAGAAGGTGAATTAATGGTACTAATGAAGTCGAAACCCCATTAGACAAAACACTAATCTACTAAAATAGGTTGAAGAGGTAAGGCAACAAGATTTTCCTTTTCAGAAAACAATGCACACTTCTTGCACTTCCTTATGCAAGAATGACACTATTTAAAATTGTTGGTCTGATAATATATACCCCTCATGATTCTGAGGGTTTTCAGCATTGGTAAAAGGTGGAATCCACCTTGTCCATCATAAAATTATTCAAGAAATCTTTCAACTTGACTTGGCTCTATACATCTCAACAACATGCTTCTAACATCCTTTTGAATAATACACCATCAACAAATATAAAAGGAATATATTTAAATCTAAAATACCTTCTATTTAAACCACTTAAATTTGGTGGATACATACTAATTTAAAGGTGCATTATCAAATATTAAAACCAACTTGATGAAGGTGAATGATTAGGTGCGATATCTTCATTATTCAAGACCAAAACTGCCTCTTTAATTTCCTAAAACTCTTGATACAAATACTCAAACAACCCTTTACCTCTAGTTATCTTGATTACATTTACTTCCATGTTATATTTCATGACCCTTGTTATCCATCCTACTCTATTTTCACTTATGCCCTTGTTTAACAAGAACTCTTTGATGTTAGGATGGGAAACCATCACATGGATCTTATTTTTAGATAGTACATGTCTAAATTTTTTGAGACATATGATTATGAAAAGTACATGTTTATTGACAAATGTTTACATTATTTCATAGTCTTTCGAGCCTTGACTAAAAAATGCTATGAGCTGATCCAAACTTCGTTGATTTTGTCATGTCAATATTCCTAAAATTGTATCAACATTAGCATATGAATATAATACAAAATCCTTTGAAAAATTATGATTGATAAGAGTGGTAAAAATAGAAATGGCTTGCTTGATTTATTCAAAACTTTTCATGCCTTCCTTGGTCCAAGAAAATTTCTAATTTTTCTTGAGCATAGCTGTAAGAGGCCTTAACAAACTTTCAAAATCAGATATATACCTTATTATAAAGTTAATCTTGCTAAAGAAACTTTGAAATGCTTTCTTATGCTTAGGAAAGGATGATATAAGAATAAAGTCTATTCTTTCTGTATCAATAATCAAACCATGCTTAGAAATAACATGACTAAGAAATTTACTTTTATGCACCAAAAACACACACTTCTTTGGGTTAAGTAACACCCCATATTGTCTACATATCTCAAATACCTCTCTAAGATAAAGCATGTGATCAATTGCCTTATTTGAAAAACTATAACATCATCCAAATACAAAAGAACAAACCTATTAATCAAATCTTGAAAGACCATACCATGGTTCTTTGGAATGTTGCTCCTACATTAGACAACCCAAATGACATTTTTTAGTATGCAAAACAACCTCACTTGATGGTGAATATTGTTTTTAATTGATCCTCTTCCTTCAAAAGTATTTGGTTATACCCACTATAACCATCTAGCAATGAAAACCTTTCTGAACCAATCACTAATTGTAGTATTTGTTCCATTGATGGTAATGGATAATGGTCCTTTAGTGAGACTTTATTCAAGTCATGAAAATCCACACACAATCTTATTTATCCATTCTTATTCCTCATGAGAACAAGGTTGGCCACCCAAGTGGAATGCTTTATGGGAAATATGATAGCTTATTCATTTAGTTTATGAAGCTTTGTTCTCATCAAAGGTTCTAGATTTGGGTTGATTGGTCTTTATCTTTGCCTTATCAGTTTTGTATCTACTTCAATTGTAGTGGTGTGTTGAGTCAATTTAAGAACAAAGACTTTTAAATCACTATACTCCCATGAAAATAGATCATCAAAATCTTTACATTAATCAAGAAAGGATTATTTTTGAGCTTGAGAGCTACTTTATCAAGCTCAAGAGCTTTCCCATTGACTATGTCAATGCTTGCATAATGTTCTTATTTAGTAGACAAATAAGCTCTCTCTCTTCTTACCCCATCATCCATACTAAAAATATTCTCAAATGTGAGAATAACCTCGGGTAACTTATTAGAATTGAGCTAAACTATTTTATCACTATACTGCTGTAAAAATTTTGACTGATTTCTAGAAGAGAATTCAACCTCTTCTTGTAGAAAATAAACAAATTGATCATCATATTCAAAGGATTTCCAATTCACATTATTATTAGGACTGGAATGTCTTACCATAATATTGATGTTTAGCTGATTTTTATCATTCTTTACATCAATAGGAATGTCGAATTGGGCTCCTATTATAGACAACCTATCCGCATGCTTATTGCTTTCTCTAGGCACTACTTGTATGTCAAATGCATCAAAGTCCTCTAGAATATCCCATACCTTATGTTTTTATGATATTAATAGTGGATTTTAAACACATTAAACCCTCTTATTTGATGTAACACAAGTCCACTATCTCTAAATGCATGTAAGAGGTTAGCTCCTATATTTCTATCCCATTGCAAACCATGAAATAAGGCCTCATATTTTGATACGTTGTTAGAGCATCTAAACTAAAATTTTATAATAGAATATTACCTAGGTTTGGAGGGTTAACTGAGCATCATACTAGCCCTTGTACCATGTTTATTCCATGATCTATCCAAATAGTGTTTCCATAAACCATCATTTAACTCACCTTCTTTGTATAAATCTGGAATTTGTGCAACATACTTATGTAAAAAATAAAATCTAAGTCATTATTATTCTATCATCTTGTAGGAATCATGATCATAAATATCAACATCCAATTCATCAAGAAACAAATTAATAACTCCATCAAGAGATGATTTTGCTTCAGCTTCGCTAGTTTGCTCTACTTCATCTGAGATGACATAATTAATATTAACAATACTAGACATGTATGGTTCTAGATGAAAATGAGAAATAGGCTTTGAATGAATTGTAACTTTTATACCATGCCTTGTTCTAAAGATGAGGTATGTCCAATCAACTAAAATATACCCACCTATATTTGAAGTGAAGTCATGTGATAAGCACATAACAAAGTATGGAGGAAGATCCACCACCACCACATCTTGTTGAATGGTCACATTTGGACATGCATGAAGTGTTAGACTTAGATTCATAATTATACCCACTTTATTAGTTGGAGAGCCATTAAGTTGCAAGACAACCTTAGTGTTTGGATCATACACTAAACCCAACTTATATACCTACTTTATCACTATCAACCATGCAATTATGAACTAGTGTGTTGCCAATAATCAAATAAATATATAAATGAGGTGAATTACTTAGTTTTGAATAATATTTCATGGATTTTACCCCTTTATATACCTATTTTACTTGTTACTTCTCTTGCTTATCTAAATTTTTTAAAACCACACTTTCCTTCTCTGTTGGTTTTGTAAAAAAATTAAGGTCTGAAAGTTAGGATATCCTTTTGTCCTGGGATTACCAATGAATCCCACCTAGTCATGCTGATGTTTTCTTTCTTCATATGGTCTACTATGCTGAATTAAGATCCTCCAATCTTTATTTTCACTTTTGGAGAAATAATATGATCTTGTACTTAAGGCATTTGGTGAACCTTGATTGCTTCTAAATTCTAATTTTTTTGACCTAAAAAGGTAGCAGTATGATCAATAGTACATTTAGAAGCCATATTAGGAACATTTTGAGCATGACCTACTTCTTGGGTCTCATATATAGCCCTTCTCTTGTATCTTGTGATGAATGCAACCAAGTTATTTGATTTTTTAGGCTCATCAATCTAATTTAATACCACATGATCATCAAATTAAAAATTTACCAAAGTTAAATCTATTTATATTTGTCCATGATTCACTTCCCCTTGTTACATTAAAGCTTCATTATGTTGGCCTCCTTGAATAAAGGCTTTTTCTTATGTCATTTGAAGAATTATCATATTTTGTGCTATTAAAGCTTGATTTTTTACATCATTGGTGTTAGAAGGCTACCAAATTGAGCTTGAATCAAATTATTTTGTACTAGTACAAGGGTTTTGGATGTGGAAAGAGTATTGGGGTCAATTGCAACATATGGTTTGGCTGGTGTAATGACTCTTTGAGCTTGGTATATAGGCCTATTATATATAAAGCCTTCGTAAGGAGGTATTTTATCTATATATGGCTGATATGTGGGATGAAAAGGTGCTTGATATGGATTATTAGCTTGATATTATTGCCTCTTAAGCTAAAATATGTCATTACCAAAATATTATAGCATACATTTTAGTTCACCAAGCTCACTAGATTGACTAAGAGGAGCTTGAACTTGAATTTGAGGGGCTAGAATTAGGGCTAATTATGGAGTTTTAAGAGGTGAAATAAGCTATGATTTTATAAAATATATCATTATAGGTTTATGTGCAAGTTTACCATCTTAAATTAGACTATTTTCTGCTCTAGTAGCAACCTCATAGGCATCGGAGAGTGTCCTACTACCCATTGATTGAATCATAATTGAAATTTTAGAATTCAAGGCTCTCAAGAAGTATAGGAAAGCATAATAATGAGATGGTCTTATCATGGGAGGTATTTTGTTCAATGTTTTTTGAAATTTAAGATTGAAATCAGTCATATGTTCATGTGGTGCTCTCTTGATGGTAGTGAGTTGCTCAATAAGGGATAAATGGTCTGATTTATTTTCAATTTTTCTACAAAATATTGCACCTAAATCATCCCAAGTGGAAATTAAGTTCAAGGGAAGGTTCATATACAATTTTAATTCCTTTCCATTGAAGTATGTAATAAGAAAATAAATGGAAACATTCTTTCTGGTAGCATGGTGGAACTCAAGTTAGACACATCTTTGATATGTTTTATAGGTGTAGTTTGATCTTCACCTATGAAATATGATAGGATTTTGAGGGTTAAGGTTAGGATATCATCATATTGGGTCACATTAAGAGGGATTACATCATTAAAATGAATAAATACTTGGTTTCTAGAGACAACCATATTGATAATGGGATTTGAAATTGTAGTGGTTTGCACAATAGCCTGATTTGGTGACTGAAATAAACTTATAGGATATGGACTTGTTCTTATAGACATTCTTATTTTATTTTAATGAAAAGGTAATTTTACAAACTCAAAAGGTATACCTATAATTGAAGACATTATAGTGATCTTAGGAATGAAATTGATACTTTTTTATTGCTACAAATATCTTTTTTTAGCTCTAATCTTTGTCCCATCAGGTTTGTTAGAAACTGTTATCACTCATAAGTGTACCCTTTTAAGAATGTGTGCTTGTTGTCCCTCCTATTGACACAATGTAAAATCTCAAAGGTGTGGGTAGACTTATATTAGAGGGAATATCTAGATAAAGGGATGGTTCCCTTTGGTACATTCACCTACTTCACTCTAAACTCTCTAAGTTAGTGATTTCTTGACTAAGAAAATGGTAAAATGAGCAATATTCGAATTAAAAATGAATATGAAAACTAAAAATTTGAGGTAGTGCACCAATGTTATAGTAAATAATGCCTACACTTGACACACTTGGGAAGATAAATAACTTGCACATATTCACTTCATCTTCATACAATGACTCTTACATCAGTATTTCATACAAAGGTCTTGACAAACACTCACACTAGCATGGAAGGAATGAACATTAGTTGAATTCACTTCCAAATTAGGTAAAAATCAGACTTAGAAACCTAATATGACCTGAAATAATTCTCATTTTCTACATAAATGTGAAAAATTTATACATAAACATAGGAAAATCAATCATTCACTACGTTACATCAATGAGCATGATGCACACACTTCATTAAAAACCTAAAAATAGAGAAAAAATCAGATTCTTATTGCTTAAAAGGTGATGTAGTAAAAAATTTTGATTCAGTTTTTTCATATAAAAAATGATAATGTGATATTCTTTAAAAAAAATGTACATATAGAAAAGAAATTTAGGAGAGAGGAGATAAAGAAGCCCCAAACTAGGGATGAGTCATCATGCATAGTCATCTTTTTCTCTTCCTCACTCAATCGCCAAAATCCTAGGTAGTACATGATATATTTAAAACTCTCTTTTTGAAAATGGCACATAAGAGAGAGAGGCTTGTTTGAGTGCATTGAAAAAATCATAGGTTCTCATTCATGACCTATCTTTAAGGGAATTGGTCTCCTTGCATGCTTTGATGGTATTCAATACTTGAAGAGGTCTTGATCATATTCATTAAATCATTTTGAATATATCATTAAATCTCCTTGAGACTCTCCAAATTTATAGTGAATTTTTTCAACTATCTTCCTTATATATTCCTTATATATTTGAGTTTAACCCACCTATGCACCTATATTCTTGCTTGCATGCTTCTTTCTCATGACTTCATCAAATAGATCCAAGGTGGTGTAGAAGGGAGAGGTTTGAATGTTATAATTGATTAATAAGTATCATTTTTTAGAATAGGCCCTCAATTATTTATAAAGTCTTTAACTATACTCCATTCTTGCATGATATCTCTCCACCTTAATAGGGCTGATTGAAGTCTTCTTCTTGTTTGATTTGACTTTTTCCACAAATGGCTCCAAGATGACATATAAGGAGATAACAGGAATTATTAAGGTATTTTAAGAATCATTACAATATTTAGTCATTTTTTAACACAAACTCTTTGCCTCTTCTTGTCCTCCAAATGGCAAAGAGCACATGTGATTGACTTGGCAAGGTTGTCGAGGATTTTAATGCATTGATGGAGCTTGTGGATAGGTAATAGGACTCTTATTCCTCCAAATTGGAATATAATGGAGAGTTACATATTTTATTTTTTTATCTCTTAATTAAATATCCTTGATGGATCTACATTTGATGATGAACAATAATAACTCTCTATACTGATCCTTGGATATGCTCATCTTCTCCATTTTGACAAGCTTGCCAAATGCACAATGAGAACCTGTAACTTGATGAATTTGAATTATTTTAAGAGTTAATGAGTATAAATAGGATTGAAAAATCATAATCATGGTGTAATATATATTCAAACAAATTTTTATCTCTAAACTCCATGTACAACTTCCAAAAATATTTTGATGTGCTTTCTAGGCCTCAAGAAACCCTGATTTGGATTTGGTGGTCTAAAATGAGTTATAGATCTAAAAAAAAAATCATAATGTGTTCATTGGATAGGTATAAATTTTTAATAAATTTAATTTTTTTTAATTTAAAAAATTCTTCTCCAAATTCTCAAACAAAAATTCACAAAAAAGTGTGTGCTTGCTGCCCATAAGATTGCCTGGAGATGTTTTTCAATGATCTGAGCTCATTTTGCTTTGGTTTTAATTATATAATAATGGATTAAAAACTTTATATTAATTATAAATCCTATCATATCATTATATTCCCTTTATAATATTTGAAACACTCATTTCTCACTCCATTTATGAGCAAATTAGTCAAAAACCTTGATTTCTTTCATGGTGCAAACCTATGTTTTGAAATTTTACATCTCATTAGGTAAATTAAATATATGAAACCTATTTTAAAATTTAAATGACATAAAAACATACCTCCATGTCAAGTTTTAAGATATTTCACTCAATAAAATCCAAAATATGGACTTTTTAGTGCTTTTTAATTTGTATTTTCTCACTTCTGCATACTTATAGGTCTAAGTTTTGGCATTTTATTTAGTTTTATGAGCCTTAAATACCTAATTATTTTATAATTATAAACTTTTATATTAAATATAATCATTAAAACCATTATATACCTTCAAATAATCACTTAAATCTCTTTAAAAATGTCTTTTTTGACTGTCTCCCTTGCATGCTTGAAACCCTACAACCTGTACCTTTACCTTTATCCATTATTTAAATTGAATTTTTTATTTATAAAAGTTTATTAAATTATTTATTCCCAATAATATCTCAATTTTTTTTTCATTTGCAACAAAGAACTCAAAAATGCAATCATATGGCCTAAAATCGAGCTATTGTGGTTTTAGAGCACCTTTCTTTCTTAAAGATGGTTCACAAAGTTAAAACCATGTAACATGAAATAAATTAATGAAATATTTAGGTCATATGGGGAAATAACTTGCCATAATATCATTTTAACTAAATCTTCTTCTCCTTCATGAACTGAATATCTGAAAATTACCCTTACTAGCTTGCAACTAGTTTGCTAGAGTGATAGAATTTTGGACCTGTGAGAAATTAATGAGAATATTTTTTGATTTATTAAGACTATAATATGTTTTTTTATAGTTCATTTAATCTTCAATTTATGAATGGAGTCTTCAAAAAGACATGTACTTAAGTAACTAAACATGCCAAGATATTTTTTTTCACTGTTTCTACGCCTCGAAGATATTTGAAAGAAATCATGGAGAAAAATAAATGTAATAATATTCAAATGAGATTTAATTTACTAATAATTACTTGAAATTTATCCCCTATCATGTTAATTTCCTTAAAATAACCTTTATGATAATGAACTTGACTCATTTGACAAGACATTTCAAAAGGTTTTGATAGACTTTGCAAGAAACAAGTTAGAATCACTTTACCTTAACTTTTGAAAAACTATATTAATTTATTGAAAACATGATATATATCACTGGCCAAAACTAAATGACCTCAAATTGATTTTTTACATACCCTTGACCAATGGTGGTAAAATTTATCAATAGCTATCTAATCGGTATTTATACCATAACATTGTAAAATGATAGATATAACATAGAAAGGCTAAAATAAAGATAAGCAGAGTGATAAAAGAGGTAAAAGAGTATACAAATAATTTTAATACCTTATATGAGAGTGATAATAGAGTAAAGAGAGTGGATGTTTTGAGTGAAGATATCTACAGAACTATAAAGGGTATTCTATTTACAATTATATGAATAAAGGAAGTTAGAGCATGAAATATTTGAGTTCTATTTACTATGAATGAGAAAACCTACTTATTTTATTTTTTGAATGCATGATATAAAAAAATTCATTTAATATTAACCTCTGCATTGCATTATCTCTAGATAGAGTTAACTTGAACTGCATAATTATCTGTAACCACAATTATATATTTAATGTTAAAATTTGGTGGCATCATAAAAACTTTAGTTAACTAATGTATAAAGGGAGGTATCTGTTGGAGTTTTATAATCTAGAATTAACAAAAATATAAGAGTGGTGGGAAGAAATATTCACTTTTTTCCACTCTAAAACCAAATGAACTAATGAGTCATTTCCTAAAGTAAAGGCATCCTTTTTCAAATCACATGAGGAAGAATTTTGGGTCACTTTGGGCAAATTTTGTGGGCTTAGACATTAAGATAAGATAAACATATAAAAAGCTCAAGATTTTAGATTAAGAAAATTATTAAGTGGATTGTAGATAGACTTTAGGTTCTCAATATCATTGACACACCTTGATCTTGAGGTATTGGCTATTGGTTTGAGACCACACTCAATTCATTCTTCATAATTTGGGCCTATTCAAGGTTGGACAAGTTTTAATGGCAAGAAAGTTGAGTTTTTTGAAGGAGTAAGAGAACACTTATTTAACATGGTACCACTCTTAATTATAAAGTTATCTATGTATAAAGGGTTGGAAAAATAGGAGAAACAATTCCTTTAAGGGATAAGCACCTCAGGAATGGTGTGAAAAAATAAGAGGGATCCTCAAAAGATGTGATTTATCAAAATATTTGGTCTAAATGGTTGGGGTAGGTTAAATAAGATTTGGGGGAATAGGAAGATAAGTATCCAATTAAGAATAATTTATTTAAGAGAGAATGATATGGATATTCATAAGAGAGCAATAAAAATAAGCTATAGAAGAGAAAAATGGTAAACAAAGAAATAAGAAAATAGATTAAGGAAGATAAAATTAAATCAGAAGCTAGGAGGGAAATACAAAATAAAGAAAGAGAAGATATAATATTAAGGAGAACTAGGAAAATGGATGATACCAATCTGGTATCTACAAGTAGTGATCCCCATATTTAAAATATGGATGTTATCCATTTCACAAAAACATATAAGTTAGCATTAGTATCACTAGAAGGCACAAATGAATTATTGAAAGAAATAGAATATAAGATTTATTGTAATACACACAAAAAATGTTATAAATTATATGTGATAGTTATTATTAAATTTATCCACATTAATGGGAACCCCAAGCTATTCAAAACCCTGGCACAGAAGACTAGTTGGGAGCAATAAGTATGGCCCATAGTGGATGAGGCATAAAAAGTGGTAAGGGAAAATACAAATAAGAAAGAATAAAAGATACTATAAAAATAGGATAAGATATTGATTGTCATATCCCTACCTTCGTCGCATGATAGGGATGAGAATTATAGGATAGGAGTAGAAGGAACCACTTTAATTTGTTTCATACTCACTCCGATCGACATGTATTTATCATATTTTTATTCTAGTGACTGTCATTAGATTTTATCCAATTATGCTCCCTATATTGTTGTTTGTGCTTTACCAAAGGTAAGTTAGTTGGGTTTATAACACGAATTAACATGAGCTTAGAAGTAATGGCTAGGTTCATGAGCTTTGTAAAATATTTTGGTATGTCTTATTGACATTGGCATAATAATTAAACTTTGGGCCTTAGTATTGACTTGAGAATATGGTGTTTGTTATGGATGACCTAATGATCATTTTTTGTAATAGGTATTTTAAGGTTTCCTATTTAAAGAAATGGAATTTTAACCCATGACAATCTTGTTATGTCTTTACCTTAGTTTTATCGCATAATATTTTAATTTTAGGGTTTTTATGTGATTAAAGTTTGATTTGGATATCACTAGACTATCTTTCCTTTCATTGACCTTTATTGACAAAGTAAAAATAATAAGGAGGAAATATAGGGTTCTAGCCTACATCTTAATTACAGTCATGATGATAGTAACTATTTTTATTATCCATACATTTATAGATATAATGTTTCAGTAAAGACCATATAACATGTGGAAATATTTATATGGAAATTAGGACTATACTCAAGCACACATAGAAGGATAATGCAATAACATAATAAAATTTAAAGTAATGAAGTAGAAAGGAAGGTAAAGCCAAGTCTCAAAATTATAGGTAATGTTTTTCTTCCCCTCTTGTTAAGCTTTTGTACATTGGTTATTTGTGGCAAGCATGCCAAACACTATTAATTTTTAACAACCCATTTGGGTATAAACCCATATACACATACTCAATTATGCGTATATGAGTATACACCTTAGCTTAGGGTAGAATGTGTATACATAAAACTTTGTGTATTGATATTTTATGATTTTACATGATTAAAAAGGGTAGAATATGGTCTAAAAGTATTCTTAGTTTATTTGACACTATGATTGATTCATGTAGATACCCTGGTTATTTAAAAGGGTCAAACTCTAACCTTTACATCTATGTTTGTCTATGATTTTTTCTATTTGATAACTATATCAGGTTTCTTTATTAGAGAAATAATTTATGTGGAACTTTCTATAGCATTACAATAATCCTATATGATTTTATGATTAAGGACCCATGAAGCATATATATTGATATACGGTTTCTTGTGAAACTCTATTAATGTTTAACAACCCATTTGGTTATAAACCCATATACACATACTCAGTTATGCATATATGAGTATACACCTCAACTTAGGGTAGAATGTGTATACATAAAACTTTGTGTATTGATATTTTATGATTTTACATGATTAAAAAAGGTAGAATATGGTCTAAAAGTATTCTTAGTTTATTTGACACTATGATTGATTCATGTAGATACCCTGGTTATTTAAAAGGGTCAAACTCTAACCTCTACATCTATGTTTGTCTATGATTTTTTCTATTGGATAATTATATTAGGTTTCTTTATTAGAGAAATAATTTATGTGGAAATTACTATAGCATTACAATACTCCTATATGAGTTTATGATTAAGGACCCATGAAGCATATATATATTGATATACGGTTTCTTGTGAAACATTGTTTAATCAATAACTATGGTGAACTAGAATGGATTTTGAACTTAGGTTATTTTGTTTTGAATTTAATTTTTCATACATTGAGATGTTGATCATTTTGTGTTTGATGATAATTAGTGGTGTGGAATCTTGAAAGGAGTGTTGGATGCATAGTTATTTAGATTCTTAAACCTCCAAGCATTGCTTCTTTTCAAACATTATATTTAATGGGAATACATCCATGGTGTTAAACTCTATGGGTGCCTCAAAGGGTTTTATGATGTTAAAATTACCTTATTTTCATTAGTTTAGGATTTTATTTTCCCATGTTTGTTTATTATGGGTTTATTTTCATCACTTGGAGTTTTCTTACTCTTATGGGTCAACTTGCTTAGGTGTACTTAGGAGTTACAGTGAAAACTATTATAATAGTAGCTCCCTTGATCAACTATTCTAGGTATGGGAGTTACTCTTATATTATTGTCCCTTTGAACACATTTTGTGGAGGTTACACATTCACTTGCATATTTTTACATCTTGTTTTAGTGAGATATTCATGGAGTGTTAGACATTAAATTGACTCATTTTATGCATTCTGATTTTGTGTGTGCAAATTTTGGCTCTCACCTTCTACCTAGGGTTTCATGCATTAATATATTGTTATAAATCTTGGATGAATCCAATATGGGATCAAATATTTGCTGATAGTGTTTTCTACCATTTCATATCCTTAGTGATTTTCTTGCATGAACACATTGCTATTTTCCAATTTTTTATTAGTTATTTTCTAGGGTTTTTAGTGGAGTTTCATGAAATCTCATGCAATATCTGTACATAAAAATGTGTTGAAACTAAAAACAAAAGGTAAATTATTTATGGTTTTTTTTAGTTAAGAAGTGGGTCTCTCTTTAGTTTTGAAGATGTTGTATAATGTTTTGGTATTTTTGGTTTTTTATTCAACTCAATTTGATTAGCTTCAATTGGGAAAACCAATACTCAAGTCATGTCTTCAAATGAGAGGTGATCCACTCCATTAACATCAATCCTCAACTTTCCTCCACTTGTCATATCTAACTAATTGCATCTACCTATCTAGTACATAAGAGATGTAGCATGAGCTTTGCTGGTATGCACATCCTACACTAATTTTTTTTGTTGGCCATCATCTAGCTTGGATTGGTTGCATATATCCTATGAAAGTTTAAAAATTATTAAGTGAGACTCTACCCTAAACCAGTCATCTTCCATCACCATAATGTACATGGGTGTTTGAATGTTTATTGAGTGAACATGAGATAATTTGAGGTGGATATGTATGGTCCAAACTACAACTCATTTTTAGAACTGGAGTATATGTTGCAACCAGTGTATGCTATCCATCATTCAAGTTGGTGACTACATGGTCAAGTTGAGAGGTAGGCAATTGGAATCAACTTGCACTTAAATGGGACTCTACTAACTATAACAAGCATCTCAATCACCATCCCTCTCCTCACTCACTAGTCTTGTTATTCACAATATAAGCACTCTTTTTATTTTTCCTTTAGGAGATACCACTCTTGAAAGATTAGGAACCCTTGCTATCATTCCACTCTCCAACGAGTCTTTCTCATGAGGTGTATAGGTTGAATCTGGTCACTACGATGGCAAATGTGGGCATATTTGTTTTCTTATATAGATCTACATTTATAGGATCTATGATGGTGTTTTAAAGCTTAGACTACTAATGATGCTTTTGGGCCAAACCTTTTAATGGAATTTTACCTATGATGGTATTTTGAATATCCTCTTTACCTGCATTATTTAAAGTGGCAACCTAAGATTTTTTTTTGATCAAACCCTAGGGCTCTTCTCTTCTCCATGGCAGTGCCTCTTTGGACCTCTTTTTATTTGATTTGCTAAAACTAAACCTAATTCTACCATAAGAAACTCAAAAAAAGGCATATTTTAATTATATATATATATATATATATATATATGAATGTCAGACTTCCTCAATTAAGCTAAAACCAAAAAAAGACCCACAAACACACCCCTACGTGCACTTTTTAAAGGAAAAAGTAAAATTTAAGGGCAAAAATTAATACACACACACACACACACACACACACACACACACATTTTAAATTTTGACCTTAAAATTTACTTTTTCCTTTAAAAAGTGCATGTAGGGGTGTGTTGGTGGGTCTATTTTGTTTTTAGCTTGATTGAAGAAGTCCAACATTCAATTCTAGTTCTATTGACTAGATGAAAATCTATTTTCACTCCCTTTCCACTTGTGCATTTAAAATTTTAGTGAAAATTCATTAAATGGGCCATTAATGATGGGATATGTAATTTGTCATAAATTTTGATCAGTAACTCAGAAAGGAGTGCTTCTTTTTAAAAAAGTGCCTTATTTTTTATTCTTGATCCATTAGTTTAATTATAAATTCACTAAGTTATAAAGTTCCATATTTTGGGGGTTGCCTATGCTATGGGCCATATTAATTTATACATTATATATTGTGTACTAATTTCTCCCATGTGGATGCATTTTTAGATGTACTCAATGTCCCTATTTTGAGTGTGTACTATTTGTATTAATTCATGCATTGGTTACTCAAACACATTCTTGGATGTGTCCAATGTCCCATTCATGAGTGTGTAGTATTATAACATCATTATAGAGCTTCTTGTGTAGTTTTTAACTTATTTGGTATCTTCTCTCAGTCAAGTTGAATCCACTTGAGATATACCAACTGATGAGGAGAATTGATTCTACACTAGTATTTCTTCGTGGAGAGACCAACTATGCTTCTTAACATGATTGCATAGAACACTTGATGACAAGAAAGAATCATATTCCATTCATATATGGACATATTCATGCTCCCACTAATCCTATTCAGTTTGATAAGTGGGATAACACTTATGATCAGTTTATTGGAACTCTACTATTACATGTTTCCATGGATCTTCATTGCCATGTGGAACATACATGTCCCTACACTATTTGTAGCATCCTACAGTCTCTTTTAATAAATCCTACTGAGATATATATCACTCCTCCTCTTCTTATTGTCTCTTTAGAGACTATTGTACTCCCTCTTACTCCTTTTTCTTATGATGACACATTCATAGTGGACTATGATTTTCTTTCTATCGACCCACCACTACAGGATGAGATTCTACCTAACCTTAATTATCCTCTTGCATATTCTACTTCTATCCCTATTCAAGATGTTACTTTTCTATATCCTTAAAAGTCTTGTAATTTAGAGGAATCTACTATTTCTAGTGTGATTACACCCATTGATAGCTTTGACAACTCATATGTTCATGTGGATATTCATATTACAGATCTATGTGCTTCATCTATAATATATTCTTCAATTTTTATGGTTGTTGAGATGATCTCTCCATTTCCCATGGACATTCTTTCCATGCATTTTTCCATGTCATTATTCTTTATTAGACTCACTTGTACTTGATGTCACTTCTGATCCTGATCACATTTCTAAGATTGAGGACTCTTTTTGGCATAGATGACTATAGTAGTGATGTGGACACACCTCTACCATCTACTTTTCACCTTTTAGATATTGAAGAGTCATTTCCTGATCCACTTACCTTTAGTGTATTTTAGACATTATAGGGTGCAATTATATTGATTCAAGACTCTTCAGACATCGAGAAGTCTACTATATAGTTACAAGGCATTATGAATTCATTTATAGCCTCTACTTTTGTTGGACTCTCATTGCATAGAGCAATTAACCCTCTTACCATGCTTGAGTAACATGGTTCCTTGTATAGGGACTACACCTTGGTTGAAGATCCATCAGACACTTGGCAGACTCATTCATTATTCTAAGGTGATCCACTCTTCACTACACACACTTCCAATAGGTTCACTTCAGTGGTATTACTTCTAGTTATTATGCATGATATTACCAGACCTATGCCATGTCTTAGTTTGGACCTCTTTTAGATATCTTCATATTGATGCCTTTAATTCCATTGTGGAATGGGTAGAATTTCATTACACACCTTCTATTCTTCCTTTGGTGAAGGGAATAAACATTGCTTGATGAGGATGGAGCTTATATAGTCTTCAGATAGAGGATCTCATTATCGGTATTGGTCATCTTGTGAGATATACTTGGAGTGAAGACTACTTCAATATCATCTTTAGGGGGGCCTTCTAGCTATCTCTTCTTCTTTTCTCTCTTTTGTGGGGGAGTTTTTTTCCTGTAGGTTTTCTCCTTTTCTCCACTTTATGAGAGTTGATTTGTACATGGGTACCTCATTAGGCTACGCTTATGAGGGGGTGTTAGTGTAGGATTTTATTTTCCCATATTTATTTATTATGGGCTTATTTTCCTCATTTGGAGTTATCCTACTCTTATGGGTCAACTTACTTGGGAGTTACATTTTGACACTATTATAGGAATTACTCCCCTAACTGACTATTCTGGGTATGGGAGTTACTCTTCTATTCCTCACCCTTTGACCACCTTTTGTGGAGGTTACACATTTACTTTCCTATCTATATATCTTTCATTAGTGACCTATTCATGGAGTGTTGGACACTAACTTGACTCATTTTATGCATTTTACTTTTATGTGGGTAAATTTTGGATCTCAAATTCTACCTAAGGTTTAATACATTAATGACTTGTTAGAGATCTATATGATTTTAATAATTTTACTACTACACATTTTTATAATTTAGTGTATGGTAGTAGATTGGTTATTAGACTATTTTGTATTTAGTGTAATCTACCTTTTTATGAATGTTAGGATATGATAATTCCTTAAATAAGAAATAAATATTGAGTTGTGATTATATACAATTAAGGGCAAGATGTGCATAAGTTTTTTCACTCATTTATAGGTTCCATATGGATTTGACTCAATTATAGATAAAATGTTTTTTTGTCACCATTGTTTAATGAATCTTCTTGTAGTTGTAAACTTATGTATGGTGATTATGCTTATGAAGAATTATGGTTTAGCTTCTTATCAATACACATAGTAGATTCACATAAAAACCCTCTTTATTTTGTGGTCAATTTATAAGACTACTTCGATTATTTATTAAATGTTATCAAAATGCTTACCTAGAAGGGAATAAACATTTACAGATTCATGCTAACTTGATTCTTTGTAATACCTTAGTGCACGTGATGAGATTCTCAAGTTGAAATTAATCTTAAAGTAATCTATAAATATTAACATACATGCTTGAATGATTTTGTTCCTTTTAAGGTTAAGTTGATGAGTAGGGTTAATTAATGTACATTGCATCAATACTATTAATTTTTTAGCACATGGATTATTCTATAATTTTATTTCTTTTAGGATGTTGTACTATGCCATTGATATAAGGATCTCAAGTATCATTTGTGTGAAGCATTTTTAGTCACTATATTAAGTTGTCATTTGGAGATTGTAAGTAACCTATCACACCTATACATTAGGTGACTATTTTGTGTTCCTATTTGAAAAAATATGATATAGAAACTAGTGTTACTTAATTTTTATTATTTCTCTTAAAATATATATGGAAAATCCATGTGAATTTTTTTCTCCTGCAACATGATGTACTAGAAGATTTTTATATGTATTAAACCATGTTAAGAGAACATAGTTAACTTATCCTTTTTGTACATTATATTGGGATAATGCACAATTATACTAAGAAACACTAGATGCTTGTGTTGAATATTACCGATGTATTTCAAAAGAATTATGGGTATGTGAATGTTATTATTACATATGACATCCTTAAAAATATTTTTCTTGTTAATGAAGAACTAACTTGATGGTTATGAATGCCTTAAGATTCAAGTCCATGTGGGCTATGAATAATGTGCTATAAGGCTTATATTTACAAAATGCCCATTCCTTAGTTGACCTTGACTATGTGATGAAGTATTAGATATGTTTGTGTTGTTAGTCTAGCACCTTATGTTATCAATAATAAGTTAGTAGGTTGATGTATGTTCATTAATAATGGCCATCAAGAAGATAATGGTGATCTAGGCTTAAAATTATAGTGAACCTTGTATCCCTCACGATGTTTTCTTCCCTTATTGACTTCCTATAGTAAAAATAATCTTGTCATCACTTCAGTTGGCTAATTTTATAGCTTTTAATTCATTACTCATTGACTATGTTACCATGCTTACCTGAGAGGTCATATGTTGATTTAAATATAGGAAAAGATATAGTCATGGAAGTTTTGTTTGATTATTGAAAGGTTACCTTAAGGGGTTTAATGGCTTATATGAATTCAATCTCATTAGTTGTATAGTACCGTGTTGAAATCAATGGTGTATGAATGATAGAGTCTAGTGTCTTAAAATAATCATGATGTAGTATCATTATTTTAAATATACAAAAATATTGCATGGCTGTATCATGTAATAATACACTCAATACCATCACTCCTTGATTATATAGATTAAAAAATATCTTGCTTACCTAACTCTGAAGTCATTTGAATGAGGATTTCAAGTTGGAGTAAACTTTGCTGAAGTATGGGTTAGGATATGAGTTGTGTGGCTTACTTTGCTAACATGTTAAAAACATATTCTGAAGCATTTTGTGCTTGAAGGGCTGCATATTTTTAAATATTATTAATTCTTTTGTTTGGTTCTCATTTTAACTTGAATATTGTGATAACCTGAGATGGAGTAATGAGTAGGTTTTTAATCTATGTTATTAAACTTTAAGATATGGTGATCTAAATCATCTTGTATTTATAATATTGTAACACATCATGAATGTCTTGGCTGTAGTATTTTCATATATGAATATGGAACTAGTGGATATAACTGTAATGACAAGCTAAACATTTAAAAGAATGTGACATGGTAGATTGACCTTGTTGAGGGAAACCCAATAAATGTTTTTCCTAGGAAGGGGATCATGCAAAAGTGGATTTGTACTATTTATGAAACCCTGAATGTGATTATTTAAATAGTTTGTTCTTTCCCTTATAATGGACATTATTGATCTCTAATAACAAAAAAGTTATGAATTAGAAGTTAGCATATCCTTATTATTATGAGATTGTTTACTATTATTTTATACCTTCCTCTTGGTTGGGAAATTATGATAGAATGAATTGTGAAAAAGTCTTGATGTAGTGAAAGGCCAACTTATACAGTGGTCTTGTGAATATCAAAGTACACTAGTTAGGAGCTATGAGGTGGAGTAAAGGCTCTTCTATCAATTGTCATAAAATATCTCTTATAATAATTAGAGACATTACGAACCTTTGTTAAAAATAATTGATGAGGATTAAGTTGTAAGAGTTTGTTTGTTATGTACTATTATAGTATATTGTAAAATCCTTTCTCTGGTTCTAGTTAGATGAATAAGACAAATCAAACTATTATTTAGATTTAATAATAAATACTAAGTGAATGTATCAAGTATAAGGATGAAACCCTAATGTCATTTGGTTGTCAATTGTAAAATTAGAATCCATTTGAAGCCTTTGTTTATACTTGTTATTATTAATTTGTTGAACGAAACCTATTTATGCATGATATGGTTACTAAAATAATGGTACATTCAATATTTTGTGAACTCACCATTAAAACTACATTGAATATTATTTCACTATTAAAATTAAATTGTTTAAAAGAGTCATTCTAACCTAACATTTTATTTAGGATTCTGATTAGACTTAAAATCACTGATCGAGGGTCTTCTACCCCTACCTTTGAAATAATTTATGAATGTTCCTTAATGTATTAAGACCATTGCTTTAAGGTATATTAAATAATTTATCAAATGTTTATGTATTGTTACATTTTTATGAGTTATCCTTGGAAACCAATAAGATCCTATTCAAGACCAATCAGGTGCATAAGTCTGTTATGTTATTGGAATCTGTAAATCATAACTCAAAAGGGTTTTGATTTTTTTTGTTGGTCACCTATGAGATGTGGGTGAGTTGGTAAAGTGACTTGGTTGTTTCAAGCACCACCTAGGTTCAAATATAATTATGGTATCAAAGGCTTGATGTGTCTGATCATTGGTATTCTTGGGCTGGTTGTGGCTATTGATAGTATTCTCAGGCCGATTGTGGTTGTCCATTGGTATTATTAGGACAATTGTGGTCATTATTAGTAATTTCAAGCTAGTTTTGGTTGCTGTTGTTAAATTTAGTACTTATGATAGATGATAACTTATGGATCTGGTCCCTTGATTATGTCCTACATAGGTTGGATCTCTAGTCAAAAGTGAATATCTATCTAAAAAAACATTTTTTTTGTTGGTTGTATTTTTTGGGGCTTTGATAGCTATATAGTAGATCCAAGAGAATAGATGTTATAAATTGAAGAATGGAGTATGAGAGGAGATAGTTAGGAAGGAATAATACATGGGGATAGATTATAAAAAGAAATACATGTTGGAAGGGATACCAACCTTAAGTAAGAAAGCGATCCAAAAGAAAATCTTAGTAGTAATATTAGAGAAATACAAGAAAGAGAACATGAGTAATCTAGATTAGGGTAAGAGGTATTAGTTAATGATAATACTAGGGAAGGGGATATGATAGAGATATAATATTATGAAAAGGACACTAGAAGCAACACCCCCTTCAAAACCCCAATTAAAAGAGGCCTTGTGAGGATATAAATAAACACTTTGGACCAACTTCCATCCCCCATACCACTTCACATAAGATGTGAACACCCATATATTAGAAAAAATGAGTACATATAAGAGAAGTATAAAATATTTATAAAAGTTTTAGTGAAGAGATAGACAACACAAGAGAGTTTTTGGAGAATTAGGCAAAGGTTTTGGAAAATTTTATTTTCAAAGATAAGTATGTATAGATAAAGGAAGAAACTAAACATTGGTCAGAAAATAAAAATATAATCAACCAATAAGTTCAAGTGGTGCTTCTAGAATACACACATCTAGTAATTGGACTAATAGTAGGGCCAACATATAATGCAACACTCAAAATAAGATACAACATATAATTAAATGTAACTTATTTGAAAATATACTAAGGATGATGAGGGACACCTATTTGTGTTATATTCATATTGGAGAAGCCACAACATTTCATATAAATAAGTTTTTTTTGACTTTGTTAGGATGTTGAGAGATGATGCATTAAAATGGTATATGAAAAATAACATAGGACATATTAATTTATGGGTTGATTTTCAAAAATCATTCAAAGAGGAATTTCATTACCTAGACATATCAATTGAGAGTGTAAGAAAAATGAGAGAATTAAAATAGAAATAAAATAAAAATGTGAAAGAATATGACCAATGATTTAAAGAAATCATAAGGAAATCAAAAGAACCATTAAATGATAAATAGAGGATTGAGTGGTCTATTTCAAGATTAATACCATACCTAAGAGCTAACATGAATGGAAATATATTTCTTACATTTGTGGAGACATTGGAGATGGTCTCATGCTTGGAAGCCCAATCATGGAGATGGGAAATAGATCCATTCTTGAAAGATAACATGGAGAGATTACAATAAAAGTTAGAGTAATTAAGGCTAAAACAAGAGATTCAAATGAAGGGATATAAATTTAGTTTAATATCAACTAAAAATAACCCACCAAGGGTTAGAATATGGTGTAATTTAATATCTATAATGTAGAAGGGCATTATGGATAGAATGTTTGCACTAGGAGATGGGAAAATGGGTGGTAGTGGTGAGGGCATCCCAAACACCAGTGGGTATGTTCCCCTTGATTCCACAACTAATATATATAGATATGACTTATTGTGACATATGTAAAAAATATGACTAACATCCCCAATAGTTGTGTCCACTAATGGAAATAGATCCACCCACCCACCAATTAATGTATTGCAATACTTGTGGGAAATCTAATCATTATAATCACACATGCCCCATACATGACATAAAGGTGGAGTTATAAGAGAGAAATAAAATAAGGGAAACATGATTCCAATATATGTCATTATTAAAACCATATTTAGACAACCCTACTATACCACACACTTCCAAAAAATATAGAAATCATATTACAATATAAGAATCCACACTGTAAAATACCCATCAATAATATTATACTAAAAATCAATAGGGGTATCAAGGAGGAGGCCAGGGTGGTTATAGCAGGGATACTATGGGGGAAGATGAAACTATCAACGAGAGAGAAGATATAGTTAAAGATATAAACAAATCTGTAATCAAGGATATATCTAGGAGAGACCACCTGCAACATGTTATAAATATAAAAATATTGGCCACATTGCATGAAAATGCATGGAAGAACCATAGGTGGAATGTGGCTTATGCCATGAGAAGGGAACTCATGATTATTATTATTTTCCTAAAGGGACACATTTTTACAAAAATAGAGGCATAAATAAAAATGAACTAGTAGAATTGCCCCATGGAAGGGCATAAAACATTTAAATAAAATTCTCAAGGTCTAAGAGATAAAGAGAAGTGAAATGAGGTAAGGCACAAAGATGGTGATAGGAAAATTTAGGAAGAGGGAGAATGCTCACATAGACAAATAATTTTTTTGATAAAATAAGAAAATTTAGAGTAGTAACAAAAGAACACAAGGATAATCCAAGAAGGAAACAATTAGTAGTGATGATGAAGGAACCCCAACCATGAGTTTTTGTAACAAATAAGAGTGGAGTAAAAATAGGGAAAGACAAGGAGAGAGATAGAATCTGAAGATGAGTCAGACACTAATAGTGACAAGAATTATTCTAATAGACATGAACATGAATGTATAGTAGAGAAGAGTAAGTAAATTATACATGATAAATAAGAAATATCAATTTAATATGACTTATTTTGATGATAAATA
Organism: Torreya grandis; assembly: GCA_037957365.1. Classification (NCBI taxonomy): domain Eukaryota; kingdom Viridiplantae; phylum Streptophyta; class Pinopsida; order Cupressales; family Taxaceae; genus Torreya; species Torreya grandis. Next base: position 1,179,732 of record JARHVA010002529.1, on the reverse strand, counting down.
TACTTAAAACCTAAAATAAATGTTAAAACTAGTGAAAAATCAATATTTGGTAAATAAATTAATGTAATTCTATAAATATTGGAATAAACAGGAACAAGAACATAGGGTGCATAGAGTTGATAAAAATCAAATCAAAACCAAAAATAATGTCTTTATAACAAATATAAAATGGAATAAAATTGAAATAATTCTCTATGTTGATATCAAAGACCATGACGTTAAATAGATATTATTATATTCAGGGGTAGACACCAACACTATGCCCCACAGTATTTGGGAACTATTAGGTAAGACTTAGTTACATGTAATAATGTATGACATTACCATGGTTGGTGGAACACCATGATCACCAATAGGGACATTAATAAATGTCCAAGTCAATCTTATGGGTATAAAAGGAAGGTGGATTTTGAGGTTATTGACATATATGATACATGTTACCTAGTATTATTTATCTTAAAATGATTTGTCAATTAAAACAATAATTTAAATTTAGAAGAATAAGAAGTTAATTTTAAATATAATGAGTTAGTAATATATTTTACTCTAGAAATGAGGATGGGGTGGCTTGGTTAGAAGAACTATGGCCAGACGAAGTTGAGAGAGACTTTGAAGCACTCTCATGGGTATACACACTAAATAAAATCACAAAAATTGATGACAACCATTAACCTAATGATAAGGGAGAAGTAATAATCAAAAGTGAGGAAGGATAAATTGATCGTAATGATGATATAAAATCCTAATTTTATGGATAACCAGAGACATCCCTTAGAATAGAATGTCACATGTAAAAGTTACAATCTAATGAAAACAATCTTACCATAATAGATGATACCACACCATAGAGAAAAAATACATGCCACACTGAATGAGATTCTCACACCAAATTACCCAAGGTTAGAGGTGTAAAAGATGTATATTTTTACTTTTAACAAATGACATGAGTGTTCTCACATGAACATATAATAATGAGGGAAATTGATGATATAATGATTATCACCACCAAAAGGTGGTGGAACACCCATAAATCCTCAATTATGAACTAGAAAGCCTTCAACATCTTATTAAAAAATAATTCATTAAATAAAAAGGATAATTTATAGATATACCATGATATGCAAGAACAACTACCCATAGAACACATTAAAAATTGTGAAAAGTATAGAGAAGGAAATGAGAAATATACAAATGACTTTGGGTATAATTCTTTTATTGTACCCTTAAGGCATATCAAAAAACTTGGTACATGCATCAATAAATATACAGAGGAACATATAAATAGGAGGATATCACAATGTATTTATGTCTCACTTTTAACTTTTGGGACCCATATACATGGATATGCTGAGCATTACAGAAAAATAAAACATTCTTAATTATTCTAGACTATGAAGCTAAATAAAAATTTAGTAAATTGAAGATAGAAAAAGAGATAGGACATAAATGGAACACACAAATGATTAGGAACCCATCAGAACTATGGAAAACAACCATAAAAGAGAAATTTAGAACATAATACATGTAGAAAAATAACCTTACAAGATGTAGAGGATGATGAAGACAAAAATGAGAATATAAAAATCAAAATATACAAAGGGAAAATGAAGTGGATTAATACTATGGAACATAAAACAAATTATTTTTATAAACCCTTAAAAATAAAAGAAGAAAATATAGCTAAGGATGGAAACCCAAAGATAGAAAAAATTGGACATTATTAGGTGGAAGAAGAAGTTGAGAAAATACTTGAACTATTATGTGAATATGAAGATTTATTTCCTTGCACATTTACCAAATTAAAAGGGATAAAATAAGAAATTAGTACAATGAAAATATAGCTCAAAGATGATATAAAACCCTTATGGAAGAAACCATATAGGCTTAACTCAAATGTTAAATCCAAATTAAAAACTAAATTAGATATAATGTTAGCCAATGGTATTATCACCCCAATTGAATACATAAAGTTTATAAGCCCTATGGTCATTCAACATATAAAATAGGGGAAATAAGGATTTGTGTTGATTATAGAAAGATAAATAAGGCATTTTTACATGATCCATTCTCAACACCATTTACAAAAGAAATATTAGAAAGTGTTACAAGAAGGAAATATATTCATTTAAAGATGGATTTATTAGTTATCATCAGGTCTAAATAGCTCCTAAAGATCACCTAAAAACCACATTTACAACTAAATAGGGATCGTTCATGTATAAGTTAATGCCTTTTGGGTTGAATAATGCAAGAGTTATATTTAGTAGGATAACGATAAATACATTTAGAGAATTTATATGAGTCTTAGACGTATACCTAGATGATTTTATGATGAATGGAATGTTAAAAGACCATGTCTGTGTATTAAAGTTAATCTTCTAATGATGAAGACAACTCAACATTTAATTAAACCTAAAGAAATGTCTATTTGATACTCTGTTTAGATCTATTTTAAGATATATCATTTATAAATAAGGGTTAATGGTAGGCCCATTAAAAATGGAAGTAATTTTAAATCTACCTCCCCTTAAAACACAAAAGGAGGTAAGAATAATCCTAGGGTGTACAAGTTATGACTTCATATTCTTTAGGAATTATGAAACCATTAGCACACCAACATAGGAGAAGAAACAAAATAACCAACCTAGATAATGATCGAGGCAATGCCAAGAATAATTTGATAAATTAAAGATTTTTTTTTATAGATGCACTAATATTAATATTTATTGATTGAAAGGTTCCATTTCATGTCCATGTAGATGCATTGGGTATAACTAAAGGAGTGGTACTATCACAACCCCATGGTAACATAGACCACACAAACTATTTTAAAAGTAAGAAGTTAGAAAAAGCTAAGATGAATTACTCCACTATGAAGAGGGAGGCATTAGCCATGGTATTTGCAAGAAATAAATTTTGACATTATTTACTAGCCACCCTATTTATATTTTTAACTAATCATGAACTCTTGACCAATCATACAAGGGAGGATTTTCTAGTTATTAATGCTCTTTCAAGAATTTAAATTCAAAATCATAGTTAAACCTAATAATATAAATAATGGGACTACTTATTTATTTTAAATAACCACTAAAAATATGTAGGCCCAATCAAGGATGAGTTCCCCAAACCTCATCTTGTTCACATTGAGGCAATCCCTAAAGATATGGTGAATATCGATCAATTTCTTACCATTAGATATTTTCTTGAAGAGCATAGTAAAATGGATCATAAGATACTGATGATACAAACTTTCCCATTTACATCAATTTAAGGATCCTTGTAAAAATTGGAAGGGATGATATTTTGAGAAGGATAGGCTTACTACAAGAAATATAAAATATCATAAGAGAAGCACATGATTGTGTAGTAGGTGGACATATTTCAGGGGAAGGGAATACTAAAAATATAATACTAGATATCCTCTAGTTTCCAATAATGTTTAAACATTCTCATAAGTATGCTATAAAATGTGATATATGACCCAACAGGTAGGGAAAGATAATGAACAAGATGAAATTCCAGTATAGCCACTACTAGTGTCAACTTGATTTGAAAAAAGGGGCTATTAAATTTATTAGTCCTATTAAACTAGTGGTGTAGATAAGCAACATAAGATTTGTCATCACATGCACACAATATTTAACTATATGCACCAAAATTATAGCTATAAAAGACTACACTGCTAAAACTACCACCAAATTCTTATATGAGAATATTATTACACTGTTTGGATGTTCGATTAGTATAATGAGCAACCAAAGATTTTTTTTTATAATAATGTTATTGTGGATTTATTCAAACATTTCCTTATCCAACAAAATCAGGGTACTCCATACCTTACACATGCTAATGGAATGGTAGAGGCATTCAATAAGGTTTTGAAAAAATTATTCATGAAGGTATACAACACAAAGATTATTGATTGGGACACAAAGATACCTGTAGTGATTTGGGATTACTACACCACCTACAAAAAGATAACTAAACACTTCCCATTTCATCTAGTATATGGTTTGGAAGCCAAATTTCACATGATATATAAATTACCTAGCTAAAGAATAGTGGTAACAATAATGTTAAATGAGAAAGACTCTCTATAAGGAAGATTAATACAATTGGAAAAAATTGACGAGAAAATATTTTTATTAGATTACAATCAAAATCAGAATAAAATACACCAAAAATCATGGGTTGACAAGGACATTAAGTTCAAATAATTCTAAATTCATGATAAGGTATTGTTTTATAATAAAAAATATAAAAAGTTAGGCAAACTCAAGATAATATGGCTAGGGCCACACATAAATGAAGAAATATTGGATTTTATAGAAATAAAATTAAAGACACTTGTTGGAACATTAAGGAAAGGGTTTGTGAATGGAACTCATTTGAAAATTTACACCACAAAAAACTATGATGAAATGTGGTAATAAAATATAATGTAGATTAAGGAGTGACAATATCCTATAAATCCAACTAAGCGAGTTGCATAAGGATACTATGATATTTTATGTTAGATATCTAAGTACTGGTTATTGATCATGTTACCCCCCCCAATAGGAGAATAAAGAATTTAAATTAAAAAATAAAATGGAAAATGATAAAAACAAGTTGGGAAAAAGTGGAAAAACATAAAAATAATTTTGGGGAAAAAAATATAATTAGAAGAAAACAATTTTTGAAAATAAAGTAAAAGGTTAGAAAAAATCAATAAACCTAAGGAAAAATATATTTAGATAAGAAGATAAGAGGATTTAAATATGATTCAAACTTTTAGTAGAAAGAATAGAGAAATAACATTGAAAAAAATGAGATTTGAGTAAAATGTGTAGTTATGTTTATTTCCGCACAAAGAAAAAATTCATGGATTAGTTGCAACTAAAATACAACTAAATTAAATAAAAATAGGTGGTTGGAGGGAAATAAAAAAATAGTTAGTTTAGAAAATATGATGATGAAATAGATAAGGATGAAAGCAAATGAATAAAGAGGATAAAGTAAAATAGTTAAGATAAGAATGGAGTTAGGTACAAATGACCAAAAAATAATTAATACAGGTAAAGATAGTTGTAATAGTTAATGCAATTAAATATAAAGATTAAGTAAACTATAAAGCAAGGGTTTAATTAGTAGATTAACCACATAAACCTTATGATAATGATAGTCTACTCAAAATTTGCATGAAACACACATAATTTTTTAAGATTTTTTTGATATAGTAAAATAAGAGACGGAGGTATCCCATGTAATTAGTGCAAAAGAACTAAGTGAACAAAATAAAAGAGACAATATGAAAAATTATAACTTCGAACCCCATGGTGCATTTTCAAGTATTCTAGTCTTAGCAACCCATTATGAAGACACCCACAAATATGTCCATTCCAATTTGATAAATATTTATGACTGAGCTATAGAGCCAAAGAGGATGGAAATGATAAAAAAAAACACCCAAACATAATAGTTTGAGTATATGGAAAAGTATAACATCATTTCAAGGATTCAATTAGATGTCTAGAGCCAATTACCCTACTTTAGACTCATGGAGAGTACAACTAGGGTACTATTAAGTAGGGAACATGAAGATGTCTTGTATATAGATTGATCATACTACATTACACTGATGGTCATCCACATAGTGATTAAATTGATGAAAAGGGGTCATAACACTGATAAATATGACAATAAGAAATAATTTAACATAAAATCAATGGTGCAACTGACAGGCAAAATCCAAAATTAGTGGGCCCTCTTTTTTATTTAAGGAATTGAAAACCCTAGGGTTCATTATACCAAAAAAATAATTGTGTGGAAGGTCTATTACACTAACTGGGAGTATTCAACTACTTCAAGGAGTGTGAAATTTTATTGGGATATGGTTAACACTGAGATGTAGTATGACTTGGATACCAAACTTTGCAAGTAATACCAAGATAAACTATGTAAGATAAATCAAGGTACACATGACTTTGTTATGGATCTCTCCTATTAGTTCTAGATAAGTAATTCACACAGATCATTATAGGACTTCAAGGGGTAGTTAAATGGGATAATAATACCCTCTTATGAGCACAAATAAAAATTACATTAGAATCCATACAATTAGTGGAGAAGGAAGTAGTACATTTTATAAAATGAGAGAGAATGATTAGAAATATGGTAGATGAGAGATTTAAAATTTCTACATGAATAGTTCAAAAGTATTTTACCAAAGAAAAATTCATAGTAGTTGTTGATATTATTTACATAGAACCATTTTATAGGAAGAAAACACAACTTACACCCATCTTGTATGAGGTCACTAATAACCAAGTTGAAAAAAACATTATAGGAGCTAGAGGGTTACCACAAGATCGTCGAGTAACTCAATTCATGAGTGAAGTAGGGTCTAACTCCCAACCCACTACATAAAGTGTACCTCATACAAAAAAAATACCCATTATGGTTTAACTATAGGATCACAATTAAAATTCTTCCTAAGCCCTTCTTAGATAAGCCCCACACCATACAACTCATCGTGGTTGTAAAAGGAAACTCCTACACTAGATCCTTAGATTCATAAATAATAAGAAGATACTATAACTTTTGTAGTCAAATACTCTACTACCAGTATGGTATTAAAATAATAAATGGTGGATAAGAGAATTCCACCATAATGTTTAAGGGAAAAATATAAAAAATAGGGGAAAACTCTAAAGGAATTAAAATCAAAATCCAATTGAAATAAAAGCAAGAAGCCTCTACCACATCATATATGGAAGTAAGAGAAACCTTATTATAGATGAGTGGAGGGAAGACAAAAGGGATATATTCACCTATACCAAAAATAAGGGTAATACAAAATATAAGGAAGTTATGAAAATATTGGAATGAGAGAAACACTTATTTCATATTAAAAAATGTAGTCATCAAAATAAGAATAAGTGGAGACACAGATGGGTGAAGGAAAAGATGCCATAATACAAAAAATACCAAAAATGGATAGACTAATAGGGATATGTATAAATAAATGTAGTACACCAAGCTTGGGTTAAATATATGATTATGTAAATAAATAAGGACAACACAGGATGCTAAGAGAAAATTTGAATTACACAAAGCTAAGTTTGTTTACTTTGGATGTTATAATAGCAGGATTGCCTACATCATTATAGAAAATAATAATACAAACACAAAAAAATAATATAATGTCAAATGAATATGGAAAAATACCAAGAATAGGCATTGAATAATGTAGTAGAAGAAATAACTATCCCCTAAAGATAAGGAGAGACTCAGGCAAATCGAAAAGACAAAACTGATAACCAAATAAAAAATAGACCTTATAGCAGAGACATTTAAAAAAAAGACAACTAAAAATATTGAAATAATTAGAAGAGGTTGATATACAACAAAGGAAGGAAGTAGAAGACTAATTATAAGTGTAAAAGTGGGAAATATAAGAGATTACGGAGCTTGCTACCCAGTAGGCCATACAAATATTGGAAAAATAAAAAGTAGAGAAAGAGTTCGAGGAAAAAAGAAATTAGAAAAAGAAAAAGTGTGAAAATAAAAAGTAGAAGAGGAAAAAAAAACAAGAAGAAGAAAATAAGAAAAGAGAAAAATAAGTAAATAAAAAGGAGGATAAGAAATATGAGGAATAATATAAGCATGTTGTTCCCAAAATTTGTCACTCCTTTTTGGGACAACACATGAACTATTTTTGGTCCTACAGGCCAAAAATTATCTCTTCCCTTCCCAAAAATTGTTTTGAGCATTCAAATTCTCCATTTCTTCAAGATTTTTTAGCTAACAGACTCTGCAGACTCATTTCTATAGACTCTGTAGGCTAGTTTCTATGGACTCCCCTAGTTCTACGAACTCATTTCTATGAACTCTATAGGTTGGTTTTTATGGACTTTGTAGGAAAGGAATAGGTTCTCAACACTTAGCCATTTTTCAATTGGGAAGTTCAAAGGAGTCTTCTAAAAAGCCCAAAGAGTACCCTTGTGGAAGGCACTTATCTACCAAAAAGACCTTCATAACTTTTCTGAAGGGCAATCTTGAAGGACAAGTGCCCTTGCAGAGGGCATTTGGTAGCCAAAATTGACCCTTGTAACTTTTTTGAAGGGCAACCTTGGAGCTCAAACAACCCTTTCAGAGGGCAGGCATGAAGTAGATAGACCATTGCAAAAAGTCTGAAGGATAGTTTTGGGCTCGAACAACCCTTGTAGAGGGTAGAGTGAGATCTCCTTTGGGAAAAGAACAAGGCCAAACGAACAAGGAATTCCTTCAAAAAAGGTTTTCCATGGAAAAGTTGTTAAGGACCATTTCCTTCAAACAAAAAGTTGGAAGGAATTCCTTTAGACTTTTGTCTAAAGGAATAAGCCCAACTGAAGGATAGAGCCTGAGGAAGCAAGCAGGAAAGATGCAAAGGTGAAGGAAGATTTCCTTTGAACAAAATGTTTGAAGGAATTCCTTCAGAGATTTTGTCTAAAGGAATTGGAGCCCGAAGACCACCCAAAGCTTAAGGACTCCAAAGACTACCCAAAGGATGACCCTGAAGGGTAGGTACCCTTGTGGGGGGCTCTCACCAAGTAAAAATAGACCTTTCTCAAGATCCCAAAGGGCAGGTCCCGTCTGGAAAGGATCAAACAATAAAGCTGAAGGAATTTTTGAGGAGGTTGATGGGTCTACAAATGTCAAGTTTAAGTGCCATGAACTAGATATTGGCTTTGAAATAATGATAGGTCTGCATACATCAAGTTAAACATCATGATCTAGCTGTTGGCTTTTAAATAATGACGGGCCCATAGATGTCAAATTCATGGTGATAAACTAGCCGTTGCTCTTTACAGGCTTAAGAACATACCCAAATGTGTTCAAAGGCCTTAAGGCCAAGGCCAAAAGGAAGAACCATTGAGAAGAAGAGCTGAAAGAGCCATCAAAGCTGAGAATATAGCCTCAAAAGCTCAAATTCTAGAAAAGACAAAACCAAAAAGGTGAAAAGATAGCTCGAGGGCTCAAATCATAGCAAAAAGAGAGAGGCCAAAATATCTATGTAGTAGTTATTCTAGAAGGTGGAACAGTCCACAAAGTATATATTTTGACTGGAAAACATTTAAGGTGCAAATTATTTGTATCCTTTGGAGTAAAGGCAAATTAGATAGCTATGTAGACATCAGGAGACAAACCAGATGACCTAGACCCAGGAGAAGACATTTGAGATGAACTGGCATGCCACAGTTAAGGCATCCACCCTATTTTAACATGGTCCTAGGACAAAATTGAAGACACATTCAATGCAACATGGGTCATTCATTGGAAAAGAGCACCAATTCCTTCTAGGATACTATATCTTGTAAACCCCTTCTTTTTGGAAGAGAGATCTTTTTGATTAAAGAAGCAAAACCCTGCCAAAATTGAGAAGCCATTATCGAGACTTTGAGCTCAGATTGTTGATCATATTTATTTGTTTTGAATGAGAAAGAAAGTTACTTTCAAACTTTGTGCTATCATGGCTTGTGTCATTTAGGAGATAATCAAGGTGTCCTGAAGCTAACTGTGGGAAGACTTTGTGCTACCTACAATTGCCTTTAGTGTGTTTTGCTGTTTTTTGTTTTCTATGTAAAGGACCTTGGGATGACTTTGTGCCCTCATTTTTCTTCGTATCTCACTATTTGGGTAGCTAAAGTGGAGACTTTGTGCTACACTTCATTCTGCTGGTTACTGCACTCTGTTACTAGTCACTTGTCACTACCTGAAAGAACTCTTTCTATTTCTTGTAAGACCACTTCTGAAAGAAGAGAAGTGCCTTCAGTATCTTCACCAAGATTTCTCCTTTGTCTATGAGCATCATCTTTGAAAAAAGAGAGATAGATGGTGTTATCCTACCCCTGAATGTTATTTTCTACACACACACACACACACACACACACACACATATATAGTATATAGGCCCTTCATATTTATAGGGAACCTCCCCTTGATGAGAGGAGAGATTTGTCCCCTTTTGATGTGGTAAACCTGCACACTAGGCCGACCAATCTTCCTTACTGTGGTTGATCAGCCCTATTTTGCTCATCAATTATTTGATCGATAAAATATTCACCCAACAATTTTTTGGTGACTTTGTTGGGGATTCAAACAAGTAGTTCCTATCCTTATCCATTATATACTCTAGTGACTCTCATCTAGGTCTTACCCATTATCATTATATCCTTATCCATTTATCCCGTTGTGAAAGAACGAGCTGCTCTAGTGCTTTCCCATTATTTATTTTTCCTTCCAGCTCCATGCCAATAATTTTTTGGTGACTCCACTGGGGAATCGAATGATCAGTTCCTATCCTTTTCCTATCCTTTTATAGTCCATTCATATTAAAGCATTTCATATCATTGGGGAACAATGTGAAGTAGGAAAGAACACTGCCAGCTTCATGCCAATAATTTTTTGGCAACTCCATTGGGGACACAATAATTTTGTGCAATTTGGAGCCTCAAGCTTCAGATTGAAACATCACATGTGTCTTATCCATTATCATTATAGCCTTATCCAGTTTTGCTATATAATTTGGTCTACAAACTAGATCCATTGGGGAAGAACAAGCAGTTTGAAGCCTCAAGCTTCAAGCTGAAGTAGGACCAGTTCTTTGCCATTTTTATCCTATAATCTAGCAACTCCATGCTATACCAGAAGCCAAAGAACCCAAGGTGTTGTTGACCCAGTCTTTGAGTTGGTGCAACAAGGAAATTTTGATTTGTTTCTTCCACAACCTCAAGTTTAATGATCTAGGAGTGTTCCTCCCATCTGTACCAGGTGACCAATACAAGGTAGAGCTTCTTTTTCTACTATCACTAGAGCTTTACCTATAAATACTCCACCTAGTTTTGTTATCCATGCTTTCAATAATCCAATCATGGTAGTTCAAGGCCCCTGGGGTAACTCTTTTAGCCCACTAAATTTAACTCCACCCCTACATGAGCTTCCACATAGTTCAAGGAAGAATTTCCTCAAATTCTTTGGTGATGGGAGAGTTCACCTTGATGAACACATTTCAACATTTAGTATAGCCTGTGGTGTGATAGGCATGGAATATGAAGATGTAGTAGTCTAATTATTTGTGGAAACATTGCAAGGTGCTGCTACAAACTGGTTCTACCACCTGTAAGCTCGATCAGTAACTAACTGGAACACACTCAAAGCTAAGTTTGAAGTAAGGTTCAAGCCTATAGAAGATGTACATGCCATACTATCCCAACTCATATAGATGAACAAAGAACCTCATGAACCCATGAGGGACTTCATTGCTAAGTTTGACAAGCTGAAGAATCAGATTCCTACCATTGCTCAGCCTACACTTGAGAATCTCAAATGTTTCTTCATCAACTCACAGCTACCTAAAGTGAGTTTTCTATTGAGATGAGATGGCCACATAGACCTTGCTGCTACTCAAGATTTGGCCACTGAGGTGGAAGATGATCTCATTTTGGTAGGGAAGATAAGAAGAGATCCTAACAGAGGTAAATCTTCTTCATCTTCTAAGAATTCATCTATAGGCACCACTGATCAAATGGTCCAAAAGCTGGAAAATGAACTGCTAGCCTTGAAAAGACAAGTGGCCCAAGGTATGTCTACTCCTTATCGAGATAAGCTGAGGACATTTCAAAATTAGGCATACTAAGGCAATGCTGCCAAGAATCAAGGGTAGCCAAACCATCTTCCTCCCACTCAAGGGAAACTTGCCATTGAAGCAACACCAACCAACTCAGTAGTTGGATATGTAGAAACAAAACATGATTTCTCTTTCCAACCTGAGTTTTATCAAGAAAATGATGCTAATCTCTTTGTAGCAGACCAAGAAGAATTAGCTAGAGACTCCCATATTAGTTTCTTGAATTACCAGTATGAACCTAGAAGTGAAGGTAAAGTAGTTGCAGGATCATATGCTGCATTCACTTGGTCCAAGAATCAGTCAGCCCAACAAGCTGATAAATATAGAATAGGAGAAGGAGTTCAACCTAAAATTTCTATTTCCAAGTGAGGAACTTCTCTACCTTTCCAGCCAAAGGACCTGATGATTGCTAAAAAGTAAGTACTCCAAACTTGCCTTCACCTTCAACTTCAAATTCATAGATCAGTCCTCCCCCTCCCAAAAACTAAAAGGATGAACTCCCATCCTCTATTCGTAGTTCATTTCAGACATTTGACATAATTGACCATGTCAAGAAAACCAAAATTCAAATGTCTTAATATGAATTCCTACAAGCCAACCTTGAGCAGTTGGACAGGTTGGTTGAGTGTGTGAAGAATAAAGCCATCCCTGTAGGACAAGATGTTAAGAAGGTAACTAATGATCCCCCAAGGAACATGTCCATCCCAAACAATCTTGTCATTATTCCTCCTACTACCCTTGGGAAAATAGAGCCTTTCTATGTTTCCCTGTTGATAAATGGACATCAACTGAACAATTGCATCATAGATTTAGGTGCGTTAGACAATGTCATACCTACTAAAGTGGTAGAATCTCTTGGTCTCACACTAACCAAGACATTTGGGAAATGTTTCTCCATGGATAACAAATAAGTGCCACTATTGTGACAAATTAAGGATGCCCAATTTGCATTTATAGCATTCCTAGACAAGAGAATCAAGATGACAGTCCTGGTGGCCGACATCCCAGCCTCATACAACATCCTTCTTGGATGAAATTTTTGCAAGGACGTTGGTGGTAAGTTGAACATGGACCTATCTAAAGTGAGTATCCCTATCAGAGGAATCATGAAGAGGCTGCTCCCTAAAAAGGAGGCAAAATATGTTGTCATTTAGACATCACTGCCTGAAGCTCAAATTCTATTTGAGTCTTCAAGTAGGAGTAATTATTTTCTATTTACTGAAGACATTCATGTTTCATCAGATGAAAGTCCTGTAGGTGGCAATCTAGAATTTAATTCAAACAAGATATTAAAAGAATTGGTAGGGTGTAGTATAGATGAAAAAGGATCTTCCCTCTCTAATAAAGACAAATCTAATAAAAGATCAATTTTTGATGATGTTTGGATCCTAAAATTTGATGGCAACAATTCCTCTACAGGTTCAAGAGCTAAGATTGTTCTAATATCTCCTCAAGGAGATATTTTTCTTTCTTCATACGAGTTATAGTTCAGCAACACCAACAACATTGCCAATTAGGAATCTCTATTACTCAGGTTGAAGGCTACTCAAGATAGAGGTGTCAAGCTCCTTCATGCTAAAGGAGAATCTGAGCTAATGGTTTGTCAAGTGAGGAACCTCTGTCAAACCAAGAATAGAAGATTGCTCTAGTACTACAATCTGGTGTGGGATTATATTGAAAGTTTTGAGGCTTTCAATATATCTATGGTACCTAGGGAACTTCATAATCATGCAAATCCATTGGCTATCCTTAAAACATTCATGGTTCCTCACCTTGATTTCAAAGATAATAGGTACACTATCAAACTGGTTTTGTGACCAAGTGTGCCTGATAATGCTAATCATTGGCAAGAGTTTGATGTTGACGATCAAATCACGTGCTAGACTAAACTAGAAGAGCAATAAGATATGGTAGTGGACCATACTACTGCACATCAAATTCAAGAAAAGGAACTCTTCGCCAAGAGAGAAAAAAATTATGGTTTTCAGATTGGAGACCACACCTTGCCATGGGGTAAGAAAAGAGAACCGAAAGGGATGCACAGAAAATGTGATTCTTGGTGGAGAGTTCCATTCACCTATCACCATTTCTAGGGAGAAAATGGCTTCTTGATAGTTTATCAAGATGGAACGCCATTTGCATTATCTTACAGTGGGTGGAATTTGAAGTTCTTCAATTCTTGAAGCATCAGATAAGATCTTCTGTACATATGTATATTTGTATAGTCTTTAGTTCTATTTTTGCTTCTCCTTTTTGTTTTCATTTTTGGCACCTTGCTACTTTTTGGTTAGCATGAATCCATAACCCAATGGCACACTTCAAGGCACTGGAGATTCTAGTCTCTACTCCCCTTAGTGGTTCCAAAATTTCAACTGAAGGAAGTTCCCCAACTGGAGCCAGTTGTTGTTCCCAAAATTTGTCACTCCTTTTTGGGACAATACATGACCTATTTTTGGTCCTATAAGCCCAAAATTATCTCTTCCCTTCCCAAAAATTGTTTTGAGCTTTCAAATTCTCCATTTCTTCAATTTTTTTTAGCTAACAGACTCTGTAGACTCATTTCTATGAACTCTACAGGCTAGTTTCTACGGACTCCCCTAGTTCTATGAACTCATTTCTATGGACTCTATAGGTTGGTTTCTACAGACTCTATAAGAAATAAATAGGTTCTCAACACTTATCCATTTTTCAATCAAAAAGTTCAAAGGAGTCTTCTGAAAGCCCAAAGAGTACCCTTGCAGAAGGCACTTAGCTACCAAAAAGACCTTCACAACTTTTTTGAAGGGCAATCTTGAAGGACAAGTGACCTTACAGAGGGTACTTGGGAGCCAAAATTGACCCTTGCAACTTTTTTGAAGGGAAACCTTGGAGCTCAAACAACCCTTTCAGAGGGTAGGCGTGAAGTAGATGGATCATTGCAAAAAGTTTGAAGGATAGTTTTGGGCTTAAACAACGCTTACAGAGGGCAGAGTGAGATCTACTTCAAGAAAAGAACAAGGCCAAATGAACAAGGAATTCCTTTGGAAAAGGTTTTCCATGGCAAAGTTGTTAAGGACCATTTTCTTTAGACAAAAAGTTCAAAGGAATTCCTTTGGAATTTTTTTTGAAGGAATAAGTCCGACCGAAGGATGGAGCCTGAGGGAAGTAAGCGGGAAAGATGCAAAGGTGAAGGAAGATTTCCTTCAGACAAAATGTCTGAAGGAATTCCTTCAGACATTTTGTCTAAAGGAATTAGAGCCTGAAGACCACCCAAAGTCGAAGGACTCTGAAGACCACCCAAAGGACAACCCTGAAGGGAAGGTACCCTTGCGAGGGGCTCTCACCAAGCAAAAATGGACCTTTCTCAAGACCCTGAAGGGCAGGTCCCTTTCAGAAAGGATCAAACAACAAAGCCAAAGGAATTTTCGAGGAGACTGATGGGTCCGTAGATGTCAAGTTTAAGCACCATGAACTTGCCATTGGCTTTCAAATGATGACATGTCTGTAGACATAAAGTTTAACATCATGAACTAGCCATTGGTTTTCAAATGATGATGGGCCTGTAAACATCAAATTTGTGGTGATAAACTAGCCATTGATCTTTGAAAGCTTAAGCATAGACCCAAATGCATTCAAAGGCCTTAAGGCCAAGGTTAAAAGGAAGAACCAATAAGAAGAGGAGTTGAAAGAGCCAAAAAAGATGAGAATATAGCCCCAAAAGCTTAGATTATAGAAAAGGCAAAACCAGAAAGGGGAAAAGATAGCCCAAGGGCTCAAATCATAGTAGAAAGAGAGAAAGGCCATAATATCTATGTAGTAGTTATTACAATAGGTGGAACATTCCACAAAGTAGATATTTTGATTGGAAAATATTGAAGGCATGGCCTATTTATCTCCCTTGGAGTAAAGGTGAATTGGAAAGCTACACAGACATCATGAGACAAACCAGATGACCCAGACCTAGGAGAAGACATTTGAGATGAATTGGCACACCACAGTTAAGGCAGTCTCCCTATTCCCACATGGTCCTAAGACAAAATCAAAGATGCATTTAATGCAACATGGGTCATTCCATAGAAAAGATTGCTAATTCCTTTTGGGTTTCTATATATTGTAAATCCCTTCTTTTTGGAAGAGAGATCTTTTTGATTAAAGAAGCAAAACTCTGCCAAAATTGAGAAGCCATTAGTGAGACTTTGAGCTCAAATTGTTGATCATATTTATTTGTTTTGAATGAGAAAGCAAGTTACTTTTAGAATTTGTGCTATCATGGCTTGTGTCATTTAGGAGATTATTCTTATGTCTGTCTTCTAAATGTGTTCTTATCCATTGAATGAAATAAGTATAACTAGTGGATATAATCAAGAAGGTGTCCTGAAGCCAACTGTGGGAAGTCTTTGTGCTACCTACAATTGCCTTTAGTGTGTTTTGCTATTTTCCATTTTATATGTCAAGGACCTTAAGATGTGCCCTCATTTTTATTTGTATCTCACTCTTTGGGCACCTGAAGTGGAGACTTTATGCTACACTTCATTCTACTGGTTATTGCACCCTATTACCAGTCACTTGTCACTACCTGAAAGAACTCTTGATGTTTCCTATAAGACCACTTCTGAAAGAAGAGAAGTGCCTTCAGTATCTTCACCAAGATTTCTCCTTTGTCTATGAGCATCATTTCTAAAAAAAGAGAGATGGATGGTGTTACCTTACCCCTGAGTGTTATTTTCTGCATATATATAGTATATATCCCCTTCATATTTATAGGGAACCTCCCCTTGATGAGAGGAGAGATTTGTCCCCTTTTGATGTGGTAAACCTACACACTAGGCTGACCAATCTTCCTTACTGTGGTTGATCAGACCTATTTTGCTCATCAGTTAGCTGACTGACAAAATATTCACCTAACAAAGTAAAAGGAGGAGGAAGAAGAAAATAAAAATGAGGAAGATAAGAAACAAGAAGAAGAAAGGAAAAGAAAAGAAAAGGAGGAGAAAATAAAGGAAAAGGAGGAGGAGAAAATAAAATAAGAGGAGGAGAATTAAAAAAAAATAACATGAGAAAGAAAATAAAAGAAGAGGAGGAAAAGAGGAAACTAGCAGAAAAGGAGAAAATAGGGAAATAGGTTAGTAGTCCTTCTGTAAACTCTATAGAAATAGGGGATATTGGAAAAAAATTACTACAACATACCCTAGGATTGGTAGGAACTATTATGTGTAGAAAATCTACTCCAATAAACCCCATAATATGATAAAGGAAGAATCAACTTGGCATAAGCAAATGCCATATACCATTATGGTGCCACCAATTTTCCTTCAGCTTAATATAGGAGGAAAGATTACAGTAGCTCTACAAAAACTCACACCAATAGAAAAGAAATTAGTTTGGAAAAATCTTATCCAGAACACAAATATAAACTAGATGATGGGTGTGTAAATATAGAAGAAGATATACAAAAGTATCTCACTACCTTAACCACCACTAGGGCACAATACAATATTGATGCAACATGGCCAATAGAGAAATAATTGGAGGATACTGTAGAAATTTTTATTATCTATGTAGAAACCATAATGAATAAGAGCCTAATCAAAGTAAAGGCTCAAGTAGAGTATGAGGAAGAACTATTGGTTCCACTATTATGGGAAAATTAGGTCAAAATAACTGAGTAAAAAGAACAAATAGAGAAGTTTATGAAAGCCATGGGAGATATAGCTACCTACTTTTCCTACTCTATTAGTTGGGCCCTATAGACTCAAGACAAGAAAAAGTAAATATAGGAGACAAAAAGACAACTAAGAATTTATTCTATAAGATTTGGTACTCACAAGTTTTCATCCAAATAAATGTGAGATAAATGGATAAGTTTTCAAGAAAAATATAAGTAAAAATAATATCAGTGCATACTTATTTAAGAAGATATGGAGGACTATATAATAGAGAGTTTTTTGGATTAAACTAGAAATACTATTGATTTAAAGGACTATAGAATTTTTTAAATACTCAAATGTATAAAATGGAGGTTCATATCAAAGACCATGAGGCATACTTATAGATAACAAAGAATTCACTATCCCAAAAAGAGGCGGCGATGGTGGACAAAGAGAATACTGCACAAGAACACAAGATCTTGAATGCCAAAGCCAAACTTCTGAATTGGGGAACACTATCTAAATCCATGGTAGACAAATATGAGAAACATAAACCCAAGCATGGGGGATCCACATATTGAAAAAAACTTTAATAGAATGTCTTTGACATTATGTAGGATGAATTATTTTGGGTACTTTCCAATATTTTTAGAATTTGTCTTGAGGGTGAGATAAAGGAATAAAAGTTAGGCAAATGTTGGTAGGATTCTTTGGCAACAAATATAACTGACATATGATTCCCACAAAACTTCCAAATCTACCATGGTAGCAAATTACATCTCTAAAATAATGAGGCAAAGGATTCTATTGACCTAAGAAATGTGATATGGACTAGATCCTCATGGTAACACATGATGACTTGAATGAAGAAAACACATGTCTTACGTAGAGACAACCTTTGAGTTGTAAATGTATCTAGTTGATATTTATAACACAAAATTGTAAAATGATATATATAGTACAAAGAGAGTAAAATAGAGATAAGCCAAGTGCGATAAGAGGTTATATAGTGCATAAATAATTACAATAGATTAGAGAAGATGGATAATATATTAGAGAGATCATAGTTATAGAGTAAAGAGACATGTAAAACTATAAAGGTTATCCTATTTACATTTATTTGAATAAAATAAGTTAGAGTAGGAAATATATGAATTATGTTTACTATGAATGGGAACACTCAATTATTTTTTTTTTAAATGCATAATATAAATAACTCCAATTAATACTAACCTCTACATTTCATTAGCTCTAACTATAGTTGACTTGAACCACATAATTATCTATAACCATAATTGCAGATTTTATGTCAGCAAGAATATTATGGGATGTCTCAGTATTCTTAGAATAATTACTAGAAGAGTGGGATAATGAGACCTTGTATTATTCTCAAATTTAATAACTCCCTTGTTATCAAGATGTGTAATATTTTATCATAAAACATAAAAATCATTATCACAATGCCCATTAATACCATGGTAAGTGGAAAATTATTGCCCTCTTATCTTCTCAAATTTGTGCAGTGGATGATAGTAGTTTGGAGGAAGAGTAATTTACTAATTATCCAATAATGTATGAAATATATCACGTGGTAAATTTCTAAGGTGATAAAACTAAAGTGGTTATCTCTTAGTATAAGTAGATGATTTAAATTTATGATATATTATGTATAATAACTCTTTTCATTTATGTAAGACATTTAATTTTTGTGCCTTACTATGATCTATTGGTTTAGAATAAGGCATAGTAGTTTTCTTATGAAATTATTTTATCACTGCATTTCCTTTATGTGATAACTTTTCTATTTGTTCCTTGTTATGAATTGTTGGTTTAGAATAAGTCATGGATGATTGCTATGGATATATTTTATCACTTATTTTATTTTATAACCATCTTCAACAAAACTATTGCTATTTTTATAAGGTATTTTTAATTTTTCATTATTGCTTATTAACTCACATGCACATCTATGTATAAGCTATCAAATGAAGTGTAAGGATTATGAAAGGCTCTTTATAAAAGTGGATAAAAGAATGTGACTACTAAATATGAATTGTATCTAAAAATATAAGGGTCTATATGTCAAATAGTGTAAATCATTCTTAAACCATATGCCACAATCTCAAGTAAACTCATCATCATATTCCTTTAAGCCTTTTATATGTTCTAATGTCAACTTAGGCATGTCATGCTTATGAAAATATGATAAGAATATGTATTATAACTTCTTTAAAGTAGGAAAATAACTATTAAGAAGAATATAAAGCCAATCATAAGCTTCTTGTGTTTTATGGAAAGCTTTTAACAATAGGTGTATGTCTTTAGCCCAATGATCAAAAGAACACACATATTATGTCAAATGGGTGGCAGGTCTCCATGACCATTAAATAAAGGAGACTCAGGCATGATAAATTAATTTAGATATGGATACTATATATTCTATGTGAGATGTTTATCTTCAATAATATTATTATGAATATTAACATTACATGATAACAATTGTAAATTGAGAATCAAAACTTTATTTTGAAGGTCTCCTATAATATTCATCATGGACATAATATGGCTTGTAAGAATTGTTATAGTTTGTAAAGATGCATTCATAAGTTATAATTGACCATATATTTAAAACATAGGTATAAAATAATGCTCATGCCTATCATTACAATCTAAGATCACATCATTGCATAATTTAGAAACATTACATATATGAGAATTCATAGCACATGATTTTTGTAAAGGATAGATTATGTAATTTTGAATGCCATGAAGATTTGTATGTATAGATAGACTATTGTATTAATTTTTGGAAAGAGATAAAGAAATATTATGCTCATGTGCATCTAGTTTTGTTTCTTTAGAGAGAAATTATTTGTATTTATTTCTTCTAGAGAGAGAAGACAAGAATCACATGCAATCTTTGTAATATTTATATTATCTAAAAAAAGTAAAGAAGAATCACCTTCAAATTTTGTAACATCTATATCATTTAAGGAGGCTAAATGAGGAATATTTTAAACTTTTTGTTATAATTTATATCATTTATAGATATAGAAGTAATTTCAACATTTGTAGCATTAGCACCATGACATTCAATATTTGAATCATTTATGAAAGAAGAAGTACATTTGATACTTATGTTATCTAAATAAGATGTATGTTCAAGTGATGTAATAGTTTCATCATCTAGTGAAGAAGGAATACATGAAATTTTTGTTACATCGGTATCATTTATGTCTTGAGAATCATATATGCATGTAAGAGTAATATTATATTTTTTTTGATTGATGCATTATTTTTTGTTCTCATGCATTTTTGTTTTATAGTATTGAATGTGCAGAAGTTCACTAGAAAATGGTAAAGACAAATTAGGTGTATTATTAAATAAGATATCATTAGATTGTAAATCATGCAATACAGGAGTAATAATATTGGCACTATTTTCTTTTAGTTCAAAATAATGTAAAGAAGGTGAGTTAGGCTCTTCCATTTCATAAGCAATTTTTTTCTTCATCCTCACTATATGCTTCTTCATAATAAAAAATATAATCATTTTTTTCACAATAATTTTCCTTGCATACATCATTATCATGGTTAATAATACAATAATCATCATTGGTACATTCATTTTAATGATCATGTGGTATAAAATTTATAGAAAATATAAAATCCATAGGATGAAGACTATGAGATTTTAAAATACATGCATTATAATAATAATAGGGAATAATATTGATATAAAAGAGAAGATATAAGTGATGGAGTATATTAGTAGAGGTGTTCATTTTAAACTTACCAAAATCTAGGTTATCAAAAAAGAAAAGAATAAGCCTTATTCTTAAAACACCCTCCCATATGTAAACCCTAGGATGTGTACAAGAATTTTTTTAAAATTACAATAGATCCATTATGTAATATAAAATAGGTTTTTACTTGAAATCATAAAATATAATAAACCTAAAAATTAATTTAAAAGTACGTACAATCCCCTAATCCAAAATTTACTAAAAATAGTAAATTAAAAATTATGAAAAAATCTGTACAATAATTTTGCAAACAAAAATAGGTTTTTTGATTATATCAAAATCAATAGAAAAAACCTATGATAATTATGAAAATAGAGTTTTTATGAATCAAATATGAGACAAATAGTGAGAATGAATTACAAGTCTATGAAGAGAATCCCTAATAGTAATATGAGGGTAGA
This sequence comes from Torreya grandis, assembly GCA_037957365.1. Lineage (NCBI taxonomy): Eukaryota > Viridiplantae > Streptophyta > Pinopsida > Cupressales > Taxaceae > Torreya > Torreya grandis. The sequence goes on along the minus strand of JARHVA010002529.1, from coordinate 1,158,245 downwards.
ACCCTATGAAAAAAAGTAAAGGGAATTCTATTTTTAAAATATAAATCCTTTAACTAAAATATATATTTGCATATAAAGTGATTGAAGCAAGTAGTAAAATATAGATTAGAAAAGTAAATTCAACAAATACAATGGAGAAATCAAAAGGATAGATAAAAAAGTTAACTTATTTGTTGTACTTACCTGATCTATTACATGTAGAATGATTGAATGAAGGATATGTATGATGGCTTAAATTACTCTTTTCCAAATATCAAGATTATTTTATGGTTTGGGTTAGGAATGTTTGGAACATAATAAAAATGTCAAATGGTCTTGACCCCTTCTTGACAGTTTTGACCTTTGATAGTCAGGCTCTGAAATTTTTCTGAATGATGCAAATAATCCTATAATGTTATGTTTTATATTCAAATGTAAAATTGTATACATGTGATAATATACAATATTAAAACCCTAGTTTTTGGAACAAGCACTCAAAACATCAAATTGAGGTGGGGGAGATAAGGGTGATAGGATTGAGTTGGACTAACCTAGGTCAATCCCCATTGAAATACCAAGTGTTGCACTACATTGATAATGCTTTGAAGAGGTATAAAAGCTAAATTTAGTTCTCACACCTATGTATTCATGTGAAATGGTGATATATAGATATAGATGTTTCTTATCCTAGCTTACCCTTGGCACAAACATGCAAATGCAATAATACTTTAGAACATAACTCTAGCTATTTAGTATAAGCAGTGTGTAACTTTGAATAAATATTGAAATATGTGAATTATTTTCCCAATTGCCTTCTAAAAAATTTGTTTATAAAGAAAAGTATTATGATTTGAATTAAAAACTTAGTGGTGTGCACAATGGACCCAAAATAACTTAAAGGGGACTAAAAAGAAATGACTATAAATGGGAAACATGTCAAAAGAAATATTAAAATAATAAGGATTATAATCATCAAGAAGGGGTCAGGATATAAGTTAATATTTAGGATTTTTATTAAAACCTAACCTAGACTCAAAAAACCTTAAAATATTAGAAGGAATTAGAGAAATCTCTTTTTAATTGTGTTTTAAGTAAAGATAAAGGAGAAAGCATGCCATAAAGTCTATATAATCATAAATTAAAAGGGGAAAACATAAGAGGAATATGATATTTAAGTGTTAAACCCTTATCTAAGATATATATAAAAAAAGTGATTAAAAAACATTTAAAATAAGCAATATGCCAAATCTGGGTGTCTATAATATTATGTTTGTCTCGGTGGTTTTGAGCATTCAATTAATTATATTAGTTGTTTGTGTACTTGTACCCTTGTTGAATGTGTACATATTATTTTATTATGATCTTTCTTGAATTATTGGCTTATATGGTATACATACTCCTTGGTGGTTTATTTTGAAGTAGAATTGCTTATCTAGTAGTATACATATGGATTATGATGGGACTTGACTATGTTTGGTTGTAATTTATTTTTATTAAATGGGTTTTAATTTTAATTATTGATATTATTTAGTTTTGGATTAGATTATTGAGACATTTTTAATCATGTGATGTCTTGATAGATTTAAGGGTTAAATTTAATCTTGTTTTTAAATGGTACAAGGTCAAAAATTTATCTATCTTTAACTCTCACTAGCGTTTGGTATACAAGATAGGAACTAGATTATGTTTTTGAAAAAATAGCTTATGTGATGTTAAGTTAAATTTATAGGCATAAGGTTCTTGTGTAGGCTAAAAAATTACATATCCAACCTCAAGACTATTTTTTTTATTTGATAGGGTAAAAACTAGGTTTTATGGGGATCCTAAAACCACCAAAGTGCAATACAAAATGTATAAATAGGCCAATTAAAGGCCGATCAACCAAAACATCCAAAACCCATTATACTATACCAAAAGAAAAGAAACCAAAAAACTAAAAACAAAGCTTAGGAGGGAATCCCCTCTGACAGGTCTTTAGCATATCCAAGATTCTTCATGGGGATGTCTTGCTTTACCTTTGAAATTTTGGCCTATGTACAGTTCCTGGGTCCTTGAGTAGCTTCACGAGGAAAGATAATATGGGGTCACTTCTATCCTTTAACTTTCAAGGGAGACTACTTAAGGGGAATCCCCTTAGGGGAAACCTAAAGAGGGGATTTCAAGATCTTAAGTGACTAAATAATAGGGGTCTGGGTGGGTTGTGTAGACTAAATGAAAGAATGTACCATGGACTCAGCTTGTTTATGTAAAGTATTCCAATCCTAAATGACCTTGGAAAGGATCATCCCTTCTTGTTGAACTTTTGAGTTAAATTTCTCCATCTACAATTTTTTCCTTTTCATCTCATTAGATAGAATGGCTTTCCCTTTCTGGACAGTCTCTACAGGGGTACTCACATCGAGGGAGATCGACTAGACTATCACCCACATCTATACAATAAATAAATTAGTGAAAGGATCCATAAAATATAGTACACATGGATTTATCTAGGTATAATGACTTACTATTTATATTAAATACCTATGCCAAAATTATAAAAATAAATATAAAAAGGATCATCCTTCCACATCCATAAATAGATAAGAAGAAATTTGTTGAGCATGGTAATTGATGTTTGGTTTTCAATGATGTCAAAGAGAGAATGTGTTACTAGTGAATTAATGACAAAGTGATCAGATTGATGGTTTGGAGAGTGTTTGACTTAGTGAGGCAATTGATGGATGATATTGATGGTATGGAATTTTTACAGAGACCCTATGGGGTGTTATGACTTCTTGGAATGCTTACGAAAGTGAATGGAATTCATCAAAGCAATCCATTGAGTGTTTAAGTTCAAGTAGTCATATTGGTAGACAAGGATAAGTAATTAGTTTGATGATATCATATTTCACTGTGTAAATGTTTTAGGATAAGTTTGATATATGGATAGACTCAAATATGTGAGGAGATCATATGGTTCAAATTTTAGGTCATGAGGTTGAGCGTAGCAAAAGTTATTAAGGTGCAAAGTTGGCCTTCCAAGCAAAAGTTTACTAAGTTCCCATACTTAGCCAAATTTTAAAGAAGAGATATATGACAAGAATTTAATCAGATCATAGATATAATGGTGAGTATTTAATCTAACTAGATAAGGATCTAATGGTGAGCATATGATTATATAGAGATCTAACAGAGAGCATCTAGTCTAATAGATGAAGATCCAATGGTGTGTGTGTGATTGTGCTATTAGAGATCAATAACATGCATTAAGTCAATAAGTCAAAGGATTCTCAGATTGCACATAGAACTACTAATTGGCATAATATTGAAGGAATGGTATGGGGTGTGTAGAAGGTAGGTAGAACTGCCAAGTGACACAATCATGAAAGCTCTAATCAAAGATCAATGGTGAACATTGTAAGATAAAGTCCAAGATACTCCTAAGGAGATCAAGGATGCATATTTATCCAAAGTTTTTAGGGAGCATGAGATGATGAAAAATTTATTAATTTTTAATTTTTGAATAGTGACCATTGGGATTTGAATTTTTAAATTTTCAAAGGATAACCTATTTGTAGTTTTTGAGCTATATCTTTTGATCTAGGATGGATTTATTGATGCAGTAAAAATAAAAGTTATAAAGGAATTCAAGTTGCATCTAGAGATTTTACTTATAAATTTTAAATGTTTGAATATTCTAAGTTATGTATATTCAAAGTTGACTATTTGTTCATTCATGGTACTACTGTGTACAAGAATATTGTTTGAGTAAATTATAATTTAGCATAAGAGTGTTTTGTTTGGAGTATTCATTTGAAGATGTCTTAAAGTTAATATGGAGTGGACCCATGTATTTTAAAGTGATATTATATTCTTAATTTGTTTGATAAGTGATAAATGGGTGAATAGATCTTTATGAGAATTATAAGGGCTACTAAGGCCTAATTGAAAGGCGTAGATGCTTAAGTGTGACCCATAGATGATATGGCTGATATGTAAGGATGAATTTGAGCTGTGTGTTAACATGTTAAATGCATTAAGGGTTAAGGTAAGTATTATGCCAAACCTAGATGTTGATATTCATGAAGACTCTATAAAAGGTGAAGACCAAGGTAATGGTTTCTAGACTTATATGTGAATAAATTAAGAGAGAAGAATATATAGATGAAGGAAAGAGATCAAAGGGAGTGTGATCAATGGATATATTGAAGTACAATGTAGATTGAGGATGAGAAAATAAGCCTAGAGTGATCTAAAAGGGTGTTTGGATGCATTACTTACATGAACAAGTTTGAGTGTGTGTGATGAGTTGAAAGAGAGGTGTTATACATTGTTTCTCCAATCAGATTGGAATGTAATAAAATTTATGGAGTTTTTAATTTCATAGGTATTGTGTGGGTACTCAACATATATAACAAGTGGTTTCTTGTTCATACTTAGGGGTGGGTGTTCCTTATGAAGTGGTGCTTCACTAAAAGGTCTCATGTTTGTGATCATCTTATAGGAGAAGTAGTCCATGTGTTTGCAGGCTTGAGAGTGGGTTTTATTCCCCAAGAGGGTTTCCTATGTATATATTGTGTTATGTGTGTGGTCTTGCATCATCTTTATTATTCATTTTTATGAACATCTTGTATGCTTTATGAATGATTGTGATCATTGATTAAGAGTTTTAAAAGATTAAAATTTAAGTTTGAAATATCTTAAATCACTTATTCATCCCCCTTCTTAGTGATTATACCTCAAAAAATTGGTATCAGAGAAGGACCTTTGTTACAAGTTTAACCATTTGATGGTGATCCAATGTACAATATGGTAAGTCAACAGATGCAGGGTTTATCTAAAAAAATAAGCACTATTTTTAAATGGTTCAAATTATGATTTATGAAGTAAAAAGATGAGGACACACATCATGTATTTAGGGTTTTATATTTGGTAGTTTATTATGGATGGTTATACTACACCAACTACACCTCTAACTAGTATTGCTAACAAGAAGTTGAGAGAGAATAATTCTAAAGCTATGAATGCTATCATTTGTGGTATATCTAAGGCTGAGTTCACCAAAATGATCCATTACAAGTCTACCAAGGAAATTTGGGTTAAATTATAGACTATTTATGAAGGAGACTCTAAGGTAAAACTGGCTAAGTTGCAGACCTATCGACGACAATTTGAAGGTCTTAAAATGAAGGAATAAAATACTATTGTTAGAAGTAAAATCCATTGAGAGGGTGGGGTGAATCAATGATGGCAAACAATCCAATTAAATTTACAAACCCTTACAACTACTTAAGCATTCAATATAATTATTCATGAAGCATATAGATAATTCATAGCAGTGGAAAATGAACATAATGCAAGATCACATACACAACACAAGATCTACATGGGAAACCCTCTTGGGGAATAAAACCCACTCTCAATCTTACAAAAACATGGAATACTATCTTATAAGATGATAAAAAAAAAGAGACTAATCAAGTCCTATTGATCAGGAACCTTGGTCAAGTCCTTCTAACCTCAAGCCTTTAAAAAAATAATAGTTCTATAAGGAACACCTACCCATAAGATGATCAAGTCCTTCTAACCCCCTGTTTGGTTAAGTCCTTCTGACCAAAAGTCTTTAGTGAAACCTTTTTTATAAGGAACAACCACCCCTAAGGAAGATCAAGTCCTTTAGACCCTCCTTAAAATGAACACTTCCTCCTTAGAACTGATGTCTTCAACACTTGATGATGGACCTATGATTATCTTACAACTATACAAACTCTCTCTAACTCATACATGCCTCTCACATAGGCATCCCATAACCTCTCTCTTTATTCACTCAAATAGTCCTCATATGCACACTCAGATCTCTTCACACAAATTTAAACTACAAGAACACTATACTATTTTCATAAAAATGACCTACAAATCATACACACAATCCTTAATCTTCTCTACTCATCAACCCAATAGTTGGGTACTCTTACTGTACTCTACTTTCCTTTGCTCTCCAACTTTCTCACATACCTGTCTCTACAAATCTCACTTCAAAGCCTAGAAACCATCTCATTTGGTTCCAAAATTATAGATCAATCATGAATTAACAAGATCATAATATTTCTTTATCAGCCACAAAACATTCCTTCACCCTTAAGGCATCTCACATGGGTCAAACTTAAGCACAATCCACTTTCAAATAGGAATAAGTCACTTTTAGGTCCTATGGAGACCCATTCATCTCTTTGACACTTCTCCAAGCATAATAAGAACATATAAACATTTTACAAAATCACGGACCCATTCTACATGATCTATAGGTCCACCTTAAGTGTCCATATCCATCATAGTACCCTTCTACTTAATCATAAAATGCCTAAACAATATTCTGTGTACACAATCATTATGAATGAATACATAGTGAAATTTTAAACCTTTGTTCATACTTCATATAATTATTCAATCCTTCATAATTCACATAAATCATCCTCATATATTCTAAAACACTCCTTGATAGCTAATTCACCATGAAACATCAAAACAACATCTACACAAGCTCAATTATCCTTCTCAGGTCACTTACGGAATATGCATGAACACATAGTCAACTTTGGATCTCAATACCTTTGTTTTTATATATAATTATACATTTAAATTCATATATCTAGATGTGCCTTGGAATCCTTTACAACTTTTCTTTTTACACCATGAGAAAATTATGCGTAAATCGAAAGATATAGCACAAAAACAAGACACTAGTCTTTTTCCTTTGCAAAATTAAAATATTCAAATTCAAACAGTCATGATTAAACCTTGAACACCATGCTCACATCTCGTGTCCTCACTACTTAGATTAAATATGCACCATTGATCTTATTTTATCTTTAACACATAGTTTTCAATGATCAAACATTAAACCTTAGTCACTTTGACCTCATCTTGTGTAATCTTCTAATGTTGACTCCATGTGCTTTGTCAATCTCTTCAAGATTGTCCTCACTTTAGCAATGTTAGGAAACTCACTTTGACCTTTTGAGTTTAATACACACTATTGGTATCTATCTATATCATCTCCCACTCACCATTAATACTTGGAAGAAGCTTGGTCTTTATCTTTGTTCAACATTAAACATCATGCACCTATCCTCATCTCGATGCTTCCTGACTTGTCTAAGAAAACTTGCTTCATCGATCTTACTAAAACTTTAACATTTGAAAATTAGACTATGGGAACCTTACTTATCTTCCTAAAATACCAACTTTACATAGTCATATCTTTTGTTGTGCTTGGATGCATGATCTATAATTTTGACCATATGATCTCCTTACATAGGATAATCTAACCATATAAAAATATACTCCTAAACCTTTGCACATGTGATATATAATTCCATTAGAATTCCTTCTCAAAAACTTTTATCATTGAGCCAAAAATGTTAAAAACTTTCTGGGTGGCCAACTTTGCACTTGCATAACTTTTATTACGCTTTAGCGCATATCCTAAAATTTAGCATAAATAAACTAGGCTAAAAAATAAACAAACCCATATGATAAAATTATCTTGAAACATCCACATGTGTGAGATATAACTTCATCAATATGCATACTCAACTCTTCTTACCACATTGCAAATATGGTTAAGTATGGGAAAACACTGTTAAAAATCTTGGGAGCCTAAATTTCTACCACATATCTTTAACTACGCTTAGGTACATGACTTGGGATTTATAGCATAAAAAATAGGGACTAATGTGATCAAAACCATATGACCAAGTCCCCCTGACTCATCTACACATGGAAATGGTGATGTCAACAAACTACCTATTCAAATTTTCTACCACTAAACCCAAACTATCTATATGAAAACTATGGACTACTAGATGATTTCCACTTATGCACACAGGCTATCAAAGCATAGATAACATCTTAGGGACATTTTTCACATTATCCAATCATCATACTCTTACCTAAACATCTATAATCATGCCAAAACTGAAGATCAACCAAATCTCCTTTAAGCACACTAGTATAGACACATTACACACTTTGTCATTGTTATTTAGGCTATCAAAGCACTTCATCCACTCAGCATGACACTTCCATGACATCACTAAAAACTCTTAAATAATATTCCCCTTTGTCATTGATGTCAAAAAACATCATATATAGTAATATGCCACTCACCTTCCTTCTCTCTCAAAACACTCCCACAATAGGAACTTTCTCCCCCTTTGACTTAATGACAATGTGGGCACCAACTGATCCTAGGGACCTAAAAATCCTATCAATAGGAAAGGACCATATTATAAAGATGATAAAACTCCCCTTACTTTGAGCCCACCTCTTTTTGCCTTGACACCTTCCTCTTACTCCATACCAACACTCTCTTCAACCAAGCACTGCAATAAATGAAGAAAGAACACATAAAAGAACTAAAATTTGATGTAAATTACCAAGAAAAATTTGAGAGGGACTCCCCATAAGATTTTTGAGGCATTTCACCTTTTGAGCATCTTCAGATCTCCACACTCCATGAAGAACCACCTCATAGGCTTATTAGCCTTCTCTCTCAAGATACCATAAGGACCATCAATATAACTTCATATCACCCACCAAATAGGAAAAATGATTTCAATCAAACTAATAAATCTCCATGAAATAAACATACCTTGGTCCTTTTGGAGAAATTGAGCAAAAAAACACATCTTCAAGACTAGGCCTATCTAGATTCCTTATAGCCCTAACTTGAACTTGTAGAGCCCACACCTTTCAGTAGATATATCTTCAGGACCTAAAACTTCATATCTAGAGCACTCTCATATTCCCCCTAATTACACTGATTTGAAACAACTAGCTCATCCTATGCAATATACTTCCTTCATAAATCAACTACCCAATTAGACCTCTAACTTGATAAAAACTAAAATAACTTGAGAAACACAAACCTTAAAATCTTTGTAAATCTAAATTTGACAACCCATTTGGCCCATTCAACATATTAAGAAGCCTCAAACCTCAAATAATAAGGTAGACTAACTTTCAAGTAGAGCCTAAAACCCCATAATCTTAAAATAAATAAGGTCAACACAACACCTTCCAATGAACGTCCACCTATGAAACTTCTTGTACACCTAGAGACAATCATTACACACTTTTGGACTAAGATTTGATCTTCCACACCATTGGGAACCTTATCTTCCTATAATTTATTTTAGGACCTTCAATATCTTAAGCACAAAATGGGAAACTTGAGAGCTAACAAAAATCTCCAAATTGACTTCAACATACCTTCAGATTAGAAAACCACTTGGAGCATGATATAATAAGGTCAACAGACCTTTCTATGCAAAAAAAACATCTTGATAAATAAAAAATCCTCCTTTACCATCTGAGAACCTTCAATCTGATCCTGTAGACTACTCCATATATAGTTATCAAGATCATGACATCACCTCATCATATTTTCCACCTAGACATACCTGTTCCAACTGAGAATAATTAACTCTAGTATTCTAGAACCATCTCAAGAATACAACAACAACACTTGCTTCTCCACTGAAAGGAGTCTCTTAAGAAGCATAAACAAAGACATTCTTTACACCACAATGATCTAAAATAAAGTGAAGCTAGGAATGGCCCACATCTCCTCAATGACCACTGAAATCCTATTATAGATATACGACTTCTTGTTCTTGTTCTTTTTCTTATTAATCTAAACTATGACAACTAATTCTTCTTCAATATCACTCTCCTTTTCTTCAAAGATAGAATTGATAACACATGGAGCAACTATAGAATCTTGACATACCTTTTCATTTGAAGCATAAATCTTATAGCTTGGAACCTCATCACTAGGTATAGACAATTGATGTTCTTTACATGACACTTAACAATAGAATGATGTTCACTTGGATCCATACACATCTTAGGACTAGCCTCAACTAGTACCTTGGTCTTCTCCTTGAGCTTGGTCTCTTTATTCTCAACATGAGAAGATAATAAGAGCCCTTAACACTCTTCAACTTTTGAAGCATTCTCCACCATAAAAAACATATTGCTTGGACCTATAGACTCATCATAAGTCTTACTTACCACCTTTGGTCTCCATGAGTTAACTTTTCTTCTTCCATGTACTTTGGGATCTTGATTGAACTTATTATAACATGTAGGCCTTTGATTGCAAAACATAGTAATATGACCTCTCTATTCACAGTTTAAAGCACACCATATTTTTTTCAAAAATCTCTTTCTACCTTTCCAAATTTGGACTAAATATTTCAATGTGTGCTATGTCATAAAAACTATAACACTCAACATTTATTGAAGGAAACTTAGCTTGTCTTACTTTAAATGGACAACATTTTGTAAAGTGTCCCACATCATGATAATTTAAACACTTAACCTTGATTACACATTTTGACTGATGACCCCCATTATAGTTCTATGCAAATTCATTATACATAGGTCTTATAAATTCTCTAGCTCTATGCCCAAATGATTACAAGTATAGCAGTAACCATTGAAATTTACATACCTTATGGCATTTGACTATTTTATTTGATTTGTCTTCAATATATTTCTACCATCATTAATTGTCTGATGATTTGTCTTCAAAGGTTGTTTTTCCTTGTTCACATTAGTCTTTATCTTGTCTTGAGTTACAGTCTCTAGTTCTTTGTATCCAAGACTAGTCTTATCACTTGCATGCTTTTGATCATTCAAAATGTTGTCTAGATCACTTGAGCTCTTTTAAAATCTTATAAATGACATTACCTTACTATAAATCTTCTCTAACTCATATTTCAATGACTTATTTTTAATTACATACCTTGAATATTCATCTTCTTTAGCTTTTAGGCTTATAGATAGGATTTCTAATTGACAACTGAGATGTTTGACCATATCTTCATGCTCCTTGGCATATTAATCCATTCTTACCTCAAACACACTAAATTTATCCTCAAAGTCTTTGATTTTATATTTCATCTTCTTATTTATCTTCTTCTTAATATTTAGTTATTCATGAGCATTTGTCAATGTAGTCTCATACTCCACCTCATCTTCATCATCATCTGAATCACTCTAAGTAGATTCCTTATGATGTGAGCAACTTCCTTTCTCAGCCATAAATAGATATTCATCTTTAGTAGGACCATCATATTCATGATAAAGTTTTAAGTCACTATCTTTACTCTCATCTAATAAGTTGCTATCTTCTTTGGTGTATAGACTCTTCTTGTCTTTGGAATACTTTTTCTTATTGTCAACCCTTCTGAATCCCTTTTTGTTTTTATCATACCTGAATGATCTCTTGACATCATCATGAACTTTATCATTCTCTTCATAAATATCCTTCATGTAATTATGAGGGCACTTATTAATTGAAGCATTTGAAAGGTAGATTACCCTTATACTTGCTTGAGATTGTTTTCAGTTTCTTTATAAACAGAGCAATTATTCATCCTCATCAATACCAAAATTGTCATATTCCTTGGGTTTCTTACCTTTGGACCTCATTTTTTTTCTTCATCTTTATTTTGAATGTTTCTTCCTTCTTTGGTGGTATATCATCATTTACTCTCATCTCATATACAGTAAGGGCGCCATACAATTGATCCATCTTCAACTGAGTAAGATCTTGAGTTTATTATATAGCAGATACTTTTGGATCAAAATTGAGAGATAGAGACCTTAATACCTTTTGAACTATAGTAGCCTCTTCAAGGTTCTCTCCAAGACCTTTGATGGTGTTTACAATATCATCAACTCTCTGTAGAAAGGATGCAATAAAATCTTCTTCTTTCATTTTAAGGCTCTCAAATTATCTTCAATGAGTCTACAACTTTGATAACTTAACCTTTGAATATCCTTCTAAAATAGTCTTAAATTTATCCCATATTTCCTTGGTAGATGTGCAATGAATTAATTTGGTGAACTTAGTTTCTGTAATACCACGAGTGATGGCATTTATTGCCTTAGAGTTATTATCAAACAACTTCTTATCTAAAACACTAGATGGAGGAATAGTAGGAGTAACATAACCATCCAAAATATATTTCCATACATCAAACCCTAGGGACATAATGTATGTATTCATCTTAGTACTCTAAAATGCATAATTGGATCCATTAAACATTTGTACTTGCTTAGTAGACAAACCACCTTGCACATTCTGAATAGCCATTGTACCTTAGATCACCTTCAAGATGTCAAGCCTTTACCAAAGGATCTAGATATAATACCAATTATTAGAGGTACAATCCATTGAGGGGGGTGTGAATTAGTGGTGGAAAATAATCTAATTTAGTTTCCAAACTCTTGTAAATACTCAATCATTTAATACAATCATTCATGAATAAAACAAATCATTCATAGCAGTGAATAATGAACATAATGCAAGATCACATACACAACACAATATCTATGTGGTAAACACTCTTGGGGAATAAAACCCACTCTCCCACTCTCAAGCCTACAAACACATGGACTACTATCCTATAAGATGATAACAAATTATAGACTAATCAAATCCTTCTAATCAGGAACCTTGGTCAAGTCCTTATGACTTAAAGACTTTAATGAAATAGTAGTTTCACAAGGAGAACCTACCCCTAAGATGATAAAGTCATTATATCCATCTATTTCATCAAGTCTTAACCTACAACCTTGATCAAGTCCTTTTGACCAAAGGTCTTTAGTGAAACCCTATTTCACAAGGAGCAATTGCCCCTAAGGAAGATTAAGTCTTTTATACCCTCTTTAAAAAGAACAATTACACCTTAGAAATAATGTATTCAACACCTAATGATGGACCTATAATTATCTGATAATTATATAAAATCTCTCTAACTCATACATTCCTCTCACATAGGCATTCCATAACCTCTCTCCTTCTCTTCTCACATAGTCCTCACATGCACACTTATATCTCTTCACATAACTTCAAACTATTAGAACACTATAATATCATCATAAAAATAACTTACAGATCATATGCATAGTTCTTAATCTTCTCTACTCATCAACACAATATCTAGGCACTCTCTCCTCTGCTTTCCTTCTCTCTCCAACTTTCTCACATACCAGTCTCTACAAATCTCACTTCAAAGCCTAGAAACCATCTCATTTGGTTCCATAATTTATAGAGGAATCATGAATTAACAAGATCATAATATTTCCTTGTTATCCATAAAACATTCCTTCACCCTTAAGGCATCTCACATGGGTCACACTTAAGTAGAATCCACTTTCAAATAGGCCTAAGTCACTTTTAGGTCATATGGAGACCCATTCAAATATTTGACACTTATATGAGAATAATAAGAACATAAGAACACTTTCCAAAAGAATGGACCCATTCTACATGATCTATAGGCCCCCCTTAAGTGTCCATATCCATCACAACACCCTTTTATTTAAGCATAAAATTCTTAAACAATACTATGTGCACACAATCATTATGAATGAATACATAGTCAACTTGTAAACCTTTGTTTATATTAAATATGATTATTCAATCCTTCATAATAAACATATATCATCCTCATAGAGTATATAACACTCCTTAATATCTAATTCACCATGAAACATCAAAACATCATCTGCACAACCTTAATTATCCTTCTCAGGTCACTTGTAGAACATGCATAAAGACACATTCAACTTTGGATCTCAATTTATTTATTTATATATATAATTAGACATTGAAATTAATATATCTAGATGTTCCTTGGAATCCATTACAAATTTTATTTTTACACCATGAGTAAATTCCACATAGATCAAAATATATAGCACAAAAATAAGACACTGGTAGTTTTCCTTTACAAAATTCAAATATTCAAATTCAAATGGTCATGGTTAAACCTTGAACACCATGATCACATCTCATTTCCTCACTTCTCAGATCAAATACATAACATTGATCTTGTTTGATCTTTAATACATAGGTACCAATGCTCAAACATTAAATCTTAGTCACTTTGACCTCTTGATTTTAATATGCACCATTTATCTCTATCTGTATGATCTCCCACTCATCGATGATCCTTGGAAGAAGTTTGATCTTTATCTATACTAAATGTTAAACATCCTACACATGTCCTCATCTAATTAATTTACTTCTTAGAGTAAATTTGCTCCATCAATCTTGCTCAAAATTTAACATGTGAAAATTTGACTATGGGAATCTTAATTATCTACCTAGAAGACCAACTTTTCACAATCATATCTTTTATTGTGCTTGAACACATGATCTAAAATTTGGACCATATAATTTCCTTACATAGAATAATATATCCATACAACAATATTCTCCTAAAACCTTCACTTGTATAAGATATAATACCATTAAAATTCATTCTCAACAAATTCTATCATAGAGCCAACTATGTCAAAAACTACCTAGGAGGCTAACTTTGCACTTACATAACTTTTGTTGCACTTCAATGCATATCCTAGAATTTAGTAAAAATAAACTAGGCTCAAAATTGAACAAATCCATATGATCAAATTCTCCTAAAATGTCCACACATGTGATATATAACTTCATCAATATGCTTACTCATCTCTTCTTGTCACATTGAAAATTTGGCAAAGTATGGGAAAACACTATCAAAAATCCTAGGAGCCTAACTTTACACCCACATATATTTGACCATGCTTAGATGCATGACTTGGGATTTAGTGCATATTAACTAGGGACTAATTTGATCACAACCATATAACCAACTCCCCCTAAATCATCCACATGTGGCAATGGTGATGTCAACAAATTACCTACTCATATTTTTTACCATTAGACCCAAACTATCTAAATAAACACTATGGAACACTATATGAATTCAATTTATACACACAAGCTCTCAAAGCATAGATAACATCTTAGGGACCTATTTCACTTGATATAATCACCATAATCATCCTTTAACATGTCTAATCATGCCAAAACAAAATATCAACCAAGCCTCCTTTATACACACTAAGACAAACACATTGCACACTTTGTCATTATTACTTAGGCTATCAAAACACTTCATCCACTTAGCAGGACACCTCCATGACATTGCCATGACATCATTAAAAACTCTCCAATAACTATGGCATCATATATTTTAAGGGTTGATGAGGTAGTCAACGTGATTAGAGGTCTTGGAGAGGTGATTGATGAAGCTACTATAATACATAAGTTATTGAGGACTCTTACACTCAAGTTTGATTCAAAGGTTTATACTATAGAAGAAAGTCATGATCTCACTAAGATGAATATGTATGAACTGCATGGTATCCTTATTACATATGAGATGAGAGTTGATGAGGACATACCTCCTGAGAAGGAAGTAGCCTTCAAGGTGATCAAGGAGACAAAAGCTATGAAGAACAAGTTAAGTCTTGAATATTTTGATCTTAATGAAGATCAACTTGAAACCATTATTTTAATAAAATTGAAAGTAAGATTAGGTAAGTATGAAGGAAAAATTCCTTTCAAATGTTTTTCATGTGGTAAAATTGGTCATTTTATATCTAGATGTCTAGGTAGAGACAAGTTTGAACACAAAGAATCTTATAAGGAATTTCATAAGGATGAACAAAAGAAATCTAAGGGTCCTAAAAAGTATAGAAAGTTATTTAGCAAGAAAAATGGAAAGAAGGAATCATACAATGTTAGTAAGATCCTTTACCATGAAAAATATAGTAACTCATCTATAGAAGAAGAAGTAAACACATCTGATAGTGATGATTATTTTTATAATGACATGGAGATATTGTTATTGGATTTTAGTGATGATGAAGGTGCATGTTCTTTAAGCATATATTTATTTGGCAAATATATCTCAAAGGAAGAAGATGATAAATTCACTCTTGAAGATAAATATCTAGATACTGTTGAAGAAATGAAGATACTACAAAGAAAGAACAAAAAACAAGATTTCTTGATCAAATACTATGAGGAGCAAATTGAAATTTTTGAAGGAAGGCTGAGTAATGAAGTCAAGGATCATGATGAGATCACACAACTTGAAACTCAGGTTTGTAATCTTAATAAAGAAGTAAAGAGTAATGATGAAGAGTGTATTATGTATCAATTAGATATAGAGTCTTTGCAGATAAAACTAAATCAAGTTATGATCAAAGATGCAACTGATGATTTAGATAATAAAGATGAATTAATGAATTCTCTTAAAGATCTAAAGATTGAGAAGAAAACAAATAAAAAGATGATGTCAAAAATCAAGGACTATGAAGATAAATTTAGTGTGTTTGAAGAAAAAATGAATGATGACACTAGGGAACATGAAGATACTATCAAGCATCTCAATAGTCAATTATAAACTATGTATATAAGCCTAAAAACCAAAGAAGATGAGAGCTTAAGGTATGTGACTGAAATTGAGTCATTAATATTTGAGTTAGACAAGACACCTTGTAAGGTGAAGTCATTTGTGAAGTTTGAAAAGAGCTCAAATGATCTTGACAATATTATGAGTATTCAAAAGCATGCAAGTGATAGAAATAGTCTTAGATACAAATAAAAACAAAAGAATGCAACTCAAGACAAGATAAAGGCTGATGTGAACAAGGACAATCAGACTTTAAAGATCAATCATAAATTAAGGAATGAAGGTATTAGAAAAATTAAGACAAATCAGATCAAATAACCAAATGCTATGAGGTATATAAATTTCAATGGTCATTATTAATCTTACAATTTGTTTGGTCATAGGTCAAAATATTGTAAAAGATCATCAAGGAATGATTTTTCATGGAATTATGAGCAAGAAAATGGCAAGAACAAATAACATCATCATTCAAGATAGTCAACAAATTCACAAGGAAAGAATGACATATTTTTCTACAAATGTTAAGGATTTGGTCATATTGCAAAGTCTTGTAATATCTTCATCAGGAAACAAAATGATCAAATACATGAAAAAATTCATGAAACTTTAAGGAATCATCATATATATCAATTATAATATATGTATAATCTAAGAAACCTCATTTTTTTCAAATTCCATGAGAGAAGTCACATAGCAAGGTTTTGTAAGAATGATCAGTATTATACTTCAAAGATTATCAATCCTATCATGAAGAGAAGGAGTCATATTGAATGGAAGCCTAAGAAGGTAAATGAAAAATAGGCTTGAAATGGATTATTTTCCATGACAGAATAGGGAACAAGTTCAAGTATCAAGGAACAAGCCTTATTTTCTCAAATGGACAAGGAAATCAAACAAGATCTTGAGATAAAAGAAAAGACTAAGGTTGAGGACTCATTCAAAGTCAATATAAAGATGAGTAAGGACTGAAAGTCAAGTAAGATCATGGAGATATGGGAGTCTCCTAAGTTTTGGGATCTTTAGTCCTTGTATGACAAGTGGGTGTCTCTACCTATGCTTCTTAGGAGACATATTTCATGAATGGAAGCAAGTGTGTGCACTCTAAGTAATGGTTAAAGTGCCAATCAATATAAAGGTATGTTCTCTTCAATTTGATAAATATGAAAGATGTGTTTGGCTAAGGGGGAGATAACTCAGTTAGCTTGAGTGGATTGAATAAGATGTGCATGATGTGAGGGGTAGAATATGTGAAGATACTTTAGTCATGATAAAAGTCTGAAGTTATTTACTATAGTTGTGAATTCAAGAAGTTTGATATGATGACTTGATTAAACCAAGTCATTTATTTTGAAAAAGTATTAAATATTCATGAATGAGCAAAGAGAGCTTGTTAGTTCTATAGGTAGAAAAGTCCAAGGATTAGAAAATCCCAAGTTTGGATTGGTGTATGTCAAAGAACATATGACATGAGATGGAGTTTAATGTTAGGGGGAGCTTTCTAAACTCTGTGATTAGTTTGTTAGGTCTAAGGATTCGAGAAGTCCAAGTTTAGATTGGTTCATATCAAATGGGAGCAATTGATTCATATGCTTGAAAGTTTTTAAGTATCATGCACATCTTAAATAGTATTTGAATACATACATGATGTTAAGGAATGATTGTTGGCATATTGAGGAAGAGACCTTGTCATTAATGTCAAAGGGGGAGAAAGATAAAAATGAAGAAGTTAAAATGAGTAATAAATCATTCTAAGGGTGTTTTTCCATCAATGACAAAAGAGGAGATTGTTGAGCATGCCCATTGATGTTTAGTTGTCATTGATGATAAAGAGAGTATGTGGTACTAGTACATTAATGAAAAAGTGATCAAATTGATGGTTTGGAAAGTGTTTGACTTAGTGGGGAAATTGATGGATGATATTGATGGTATGGGCTTGTTTCAAAGACCCTATGGCATGTTATGAGTTCCTGGAATGCTTATGAAAGTGAACATAATTCATCAAAGCAGTCAATTGAGTGTCTAAGTTCAAGTTGTCATCTTAAAGGACAAGGTTGAGTAAGCAATTTTATGACATAGTATTGCACATGTGTGAAGGTTTTAGGAGTAGTTTGATATGTGGATATATTCCCCTATGTGAGGAGATCATATGGTTCAAATTTTAGGTCATGAGGTTGAGTGTAGAAAAAGTTATTAAGGTGGAAATTTGGCCTTTCGAGTAGAAGTTTACTAAGTTCCCATACTTAGCCAAATTTGCAAGAAGAGATCTATGATGATCATTTAATCAGATCATAGATCTAAGGTCAAGTGTTTAATCTAACCAGATAAGGATCTAATGATGAGTGTATGATAATAAAAATATCTAATAGTGAGCGTCTAATCTAGCAAATGAAGATCTAATGGTGATTATGTGATCATGCAATTAAAGATCAATAATGCATGTTAAGTCAATAAGTCAAAGGATGATCAAATTGCATGTATAGTTTACAAGTGGCATAATCACATTGAATGAATGGTATAGGGTGTGTAGAAGGAATGCAGAGCTACCAAGTGGCACAATTATGGAAGCTCTGATTGAGGATCAATGGTGAGCATTGCAAGATAAAGTCTAGGTTACTCCTAAGGAGATAAACAATGTGTATTTATCCAAAGTTTCCAGGGAGCATGAGATGATGACAAAGTGATCAATGTTTAATGTTTGAACAATGACCATTGGGATTTAAATTTTCAAATTTATGAAGGATAACCTATCTATAGTTTTTGAGCTATATCTTTTGATCCAAGATGAATTTATTGATAAAATAAAAAGAAAATTTGTAAAGGACTTCAAGGCAAATTCATAGAATCTATTTATATAGTTTGAATATTTGTACAATCAAAGTTATGGAGCTTCAAATTTTAATATTTATTCATTCATGGTGCTATTGTGTATAAGACTACTATTTGAGTAAATTATGCTTTAGCATAAGAGTGTTTTGGAGGGAGTATTCATTTGAAGATGTCTTAGAGGTCATATGGAGTGTACCCATGTATTTGAAAGTGATCCTATGTTATTAATTTTCTTGATGAAGTGTTAAATGGGTGAATAGGTCTCCATGAGACCTATAAGGGCTACTAAGGCCTAATTAAAAGGCATAACTACTTAAGTGTGACCCATGGATGCTATGGCTGACTTGTAAGGATGAATTTGAGATATGTGTTAGCATGTTAGATGTCTTAAGGGTTAAGGAAAGTATTATGACCAACCTAGATGTTGATATTCATGAAGACTATAAAAAGGTGAAGACCAAGGTAATGGTTTCTAGACTTGTATGTGAATGAATTGAGAGAGAAGAATATAAAGATGAAGGAAAGATATCAAAGGGAGTGTGATCAGTGGATGGACTAAAGTACATAACAAAATGAGGATGAGTGAAGAATTCTAGAGTGATCCAAAAGGGTGTTTGGATGCATTGATTTCATGAGCAAGTTTGAGTGTGTGTTATGAGTTGAAAGAGAGGTGTTAAATATTGTTTCTCTAATTAGATTAGAATGCAATTAGAGTTATAGAGTTGTTGATTTCATAAGTGTTATGTGGGTGCTCAACATGTATAATAAGTGGGTTCTTGTTCATACTTAGGGGTGGGTGCTCCTTGTGAGGTGGGTGTTTCACTAAAAGGTCTCATGTTTGTGATAATCTTATAAGACAAGTAGACCATGTTTTTTCAGCTTGAGATTGAGTTTTATTCCCCAAGTGGGTTTCCCACATAGATCTTATGTTATGTGTGTGATCTTGCATCATCTTTCTTATTCATTGTTGTGAACATATTGTTTTCTTTATGAGTGCTTGTGATCATTGATTAAGAGCTTGAAAGGATTACAATATAAATTTTAAATATCTTGAATCATTGATTTACCCCCCTTCTCAGTGATTGTACCTCCAACAAAAGTAATAGTTATAAGTTAGAAGAGAGGTTTACTTCTATAACAATTCATCTTTAAATAAGACTTTCTTATTATTAGCTGAATAAAATTAAGTCAATAAATTAATTGATACTTTTGTCTAATAATATATAGATAAGTGTGCACATAAATAATGCCTATCCATATTTACATTTAAATAATGCAAGTGCATCCTAAACCATATAATAATGTATGATTTATTCAATATACTAATGAACCACATTAATATATACATGGTAAAGGGTAGGGAAAAAGAATTTATAAACACCTAATTTTGGTAAAATCCCATTTTCCATTACATTTTGTTCACACATTTCCATACTTGGTCTAGTTATGTATATCTGGATATTTTTAGATAGATTTCAAACTGCACTAGACTCCATCCTACTTTGATCCATCTAGATATCCTTACATCCATGTCATATTTTTTTTTTTAGGTTTATGATCCCAAGCATCCATTCTATGAGAATTATCATCTCCATTTTGATCCTTTTTTCTTCTTAGGTTAAAATTTATGACTTGTCGATTGTGTTCCCTATTTTTTTTTGTGGGTTCATCTACCTTGGTTTGATTTCATACACCTTTTATTTCAATTATCACATTTTTTCATGGTCCCTAATTTTAAATTCATGTTATAGAGAGTCCTATATATATAAATATATTCTAAGTTGTTTACCATGTGGTATACAAGCTTCAATCTCTAAGTCATTATGCCACACATTAATTCACTTTATTTCCACACTTATGAAAGAGCATACACATTGATCCTACAAAGCATATTTATACTTTACAAGTCTCATGAGAAAATAATTTTTGGTGGGGTGTATATAGTTAAATTTTATTAGGATAAGAGTTTAATCCCTTTGTCTCACTTGGGATGGGATTCTACACACATTGATAAAGAACTTCATTGACTTTGGTTTTGAACATGTAGGATATGTAAATACAACTCTTCAAGGGGTAGCCTAAGTAAAATAACCTTTAAATTTTTATATTTCTTGGATGTTTGTGGTAGATTAGGTCAAGGAGTGAAAGATAAGAATTATAGTGCATTCTTTTAGACTATTATATGTAATGATCTCATAACCCTACTTACCATCAACTAATCCACCTACCGAAAAAATTTCAAAGTTTAAAATTGTGTAGGGTACATATTCATCATCAATATGGGTAAACCTTTGGTGGCATGCTGATTTTATCCCATATACAGTTAGTGACCTACCAGTTCTATCCCAATACAATCAATAGTATATATTTCACATAGTTCAACACACTCAGTTACATATCTAAGATCTATTTACATAACTCCAAAATTATTCACATGTGTGTCTTTTTTATCTCTATTTTACTTTTCATTTTTCTCATTATTTATTGAATCATTTGACTTACATTCAATTCAAAATTTCAGCACATTAGGGTTTAGATTAAAATTTTAGTCGGTATTACATTAGATCTATCTTGTGCACATGATTTTACCATTTAAATCTTTAATGTCACCTATTTGGTAAAATAAAGTAGTGAACCCCTTAGTTCTTCGAATGCTAAAAATATAGTTTTATAACCCCCATTCACCTAGGGATTAATTTTTCTAAATTTTTTGAGTGATTTATATATTTTTTCCTATGCCCTAACCTATTATTTATATTCAAATTTAATTTATACTATTTGGATTTATATTTTTTTCTAAAAAATTGGTGTATACCTTTGTTCTTGTGAACACTACATCTATAGTTTCACAACCCTCATTCCTTTAAGATACAATTTTTACATTTCAAATCAGATTTTAAGATTTTATTCTTGTTTTATTACCACATTATTCAATCATTAACCTTATCTTCCTTCATGTTGTTTATGTTTACATCTTATCCCAAGTAGGAATCCTACATTTATAAAGCCTACTAGGTGAAGTGTTATTGAGCGGTGCTACTTATGAGTTAATTAAACTTATTTTGTTTCATATTTGTGATTATTTGAAATTAAAAATACCAATAATTATGATAATTCTTATGATTGTTGATGAAAATTCAAATTTTAATGATTAACATGATCATTATTTCTATATTCTTGATATGACTCTTCATGATTATATTTATTTTGATGATGAAAGTGCTTGTGATAATCATTCCAATGTTTATAATGCTAATAATTGAATTATCAAAATTAATTCATCATGCTTGGATCATATGAGTGAGAATTATTTTCATTATCTTGAGAAAATAACTAATAAACTTGATGTTATGATTTTTCCATCTACCAAAGAAAACAATATGAGAATTAGGGATAAATAACCTATACATGAGAATGATACCAATGTTCCCTTGAATTTTTTTAATCCACCTATTATAGGCTATACATATACATAAAGTGGTGAGGCTAGTGATCTTAATTCTCCTACTAATCCTTTTACACCTCCTTCTAGTGTCACTCCTACTCAGGTTACTCCTATAATTCCTATATAACCTAGTACATTCCTACTAATTGTATTAAAATAAAATAATTCACCATATATATACACTTACAATGATTTATCTCTTGGTATTATAAAAAAAAAAAAGGCATACATTCCTACACATATGGATGCACAAGTCAATGGGTCTATAGATCCATTGATTCAACAAAAAAGTCAAGATATGTAATTACAAATCACGTAACTATATAAAATAACTCAAAAGTCTAATCATGTAGTTACCTCTAAAGATGTATTACACAACCCATTGTCTCATGAGGTCCTTAATCATATTTTTACTACCACTTTATTAGTGCATAAATTTACTTTATACCATGGCAAAAATGATCCTTCAAATCACATTCAGTCCTATTTTGCTTCATGATTTGGTTTTACTTATGATGAATTACTAATGAATCTTAAAAGTCTCAAGGAATATGTGTAGACACTAAAATATATTATTTAAAAATTTTCAATGTAAATATTTACCTATAATTATCTCGCATGACTTTTGCATCTCCAAACAACTATCACTCACCACCCCTGTACACCTACATGTTAGTTATGAACTCGATCCATTATAAGTTGATATTAATCACCTACAAGAACCTCTTGGTTTATACTAAATCAATGAAATAGCCAACCTAGACACCTAAAATATACCACATTTACTTTTTTTCCTTCCAAAAATTAACATCATATTCCTATAGTAATGTCAACATTATTGTCTTGAGGTTGATGTTATCATCTTTCCCTTAGCAATGACTATTTTTAAAAAGCAAACCCTTCCCATAGGTTGTCCTATTCACCTAGTGTGTTGGTGGTATAATAAATTATTATAGTTTATTATATTGTGATTATCAATAATATAAAAATAGGTTAAACATATTGATGAACTTATATATTTATGGAGCATTTCCAAACCCTAGGTTTCCCTTAGGGTTTCATTGTTTTTTCTAAGGGTTTTTAGATATCTGCTTTAGGGTTTTATTTTCAAACTTGATTTATAATTTTCCCTCACATAAAAAATCACATATAGATTTAATAAGTGAACATTATTTATAGTGGTTTACTCAAGTTTCAATTGCACCTATTTCATTTTATTCCACTTAGATATGTATAAGTTGGATTCAATCTAAATTTATTAATGAAGATCAAATAAATAATGAGCCATCTTTTATATTCCTTAATTCACAATGTACAAATATAAAATCTAAATTGAATCCATTTACTTTTAGATGTCAAAGAACATGCATGAATAATTTTATTCCTCCTTTTAGATCTAAGAATATAAACAACTACCATCCCACCCCTAGTATACATCCTTGGCTTATATCAGGATCTATGGTCCATGGTATTAAAAATTGAAGGGGCAAGGTAACTCATCATGTGGTAAAAATAAAGGTTCATCTTCAACCCAAAAAACCTCCCACCAAGCAACCAAAATAGAATAAGGAATACAAAATTACGGATAAACTAAAAAATACCTAGGATAAATTTATTTATTGGAGTAACTTCAGAATGCGCCTATGTATAAATATATTTTTCATGCAAAATTGCATAATAAAATTTTATCTAGTGATGTAGAACCATCTTATATATCTAAAACATTAGGATGGATGGAATAAGGCATCTCTTTTGAAAAACAAAATACAACCCTAAACACATTATAGATCAACATCTCCCATTATATATTCAAGTACAAGTTCAAAATATGATGGTTAAATAAGGTTTTATGGATAATAGGTTTGGATTAAACATTTTTAATATCTCCTTTCTTAAGTTACTTGGTATCGAAGCACGATATCTTGATTATTCTCATATGAATATTTAATGATTTGATAATATCTTGTGAAAGGTACTTGGACATATTAAATTAAAAATAACATTGGGTCTTGTAACAATCATTATTGATTTCTACGTCATGCCTACTGATCTTAACTAACTACATTATTAGGAAGACCATGGATAAATGGGATGAATTTAATAACTTCCATTTTGCATTCATGCCTTAAATTAAATTATAAATGATATGTGTGTGTGTGTGTGTGTACATGTCATTTAGATCAAGAACCTTTCAATTATTGTACACTAACTTAGCCTGAGGACCATTGTTTACCTCATATGTAACCCTCTTCTCAAGAATTTTAGAATATTGCTCCATCAGCTGAAACACCTAGACTCGTACCTACTTCATATACTACATCCTTACCACTAACTAATTTTAATAAATATGGGTTTATCTTTAACTATTTATAAAAATAAGATTTCAAAGACAAGGATTGAGGAAGTATGCACAAGGTATCGCCAACACCACTAAAAAATCTACACATACATGATAACAAGGTCTTGGATTTATTAAAATATAACACATTCATACACATTTTATTAAATAAAAACAAGAGCATGTACAATTTTTTACTAGTAATTTGACATTATAGTTGGTATATCTTGAAATTATTGACAATGTAGTTTCACCCGAATTCTAGATAACAAATGAATTTTGCATTAATTAATTTATCCTAGGGTATTTAGGGGAATATTAGGATCTCCCTCCCTTATATCATAAGAATATATTTCCTCATACGATAAATCCCCACATGTACTTTATAGAGAGTGAAGACCCTATTAATCATGTACAAATAAATGGCCCAAATACCATCTCTATCACACCATATTAGAAGATATATCAACATTGATTAATTTAAGAGGTAATAGAGTTTAATTATAGGATATATAAAGATAAAAAACTAATAATTTTATTAACTATGTTAAAATATGACAATTAAAATATTTTTGTCAATATTTACATGATTACCTAGAATTATTTACATGGGCTTATAAAGAGATGTTAATAATTTATCTCGTAGTTAATAATATTGTGGTATATTTGAATGCAATTACAATTAAATAAAAAAATTAGGAAAATTCATTTAAAGATCTCCCTATTGGTCAAAGATGAGATCCATTGACTATTAGATGAATGATTCATTTTCTCCACTCATTATTTTGATTAGATTTCTAACATTGTAGTAGTTGCAAAGCCTAATAATTAGATTTGATGTTGGACATATTATCATGATTTAAATAAATCATGTCCCAAAGATGATTTCCCACTATTAAACATTGATATTATTGTAGAATCCATAGTTAGTTATGAAATATTATCATTTATGTATGGATTTTTTTGTATATTACGAAATAAAGATAAATGTTGATGACTAGAAAAAGGCAAAATTTACTACACCACGGGGAACATTTTTCTATAAATTCATACCATTCGGACTAAAGAATTTTGAGGCCAATTATCAAAGAGTTATGACACATGTTTTTCATAATTACATACATAAGATAATAGAAGATTATGTGGATGATTTACTATAAAAATATAAACATTGTCAGGATCATGTTATTGATTTACAACATATCTTTTAATGTTTAGAAATATATAATGAACGCTTATATCCAAGAAAGTGTGTAGTTAGAGTATCTTCCAAAAAATTATTAGGTTAAATAATCTCTCAAATAGGTATAGAATTTAATATGAATAAGGTTACATCCATTATAGATATGCCATCACCAAAAGGGTTAAAATAGTTGTGTTATTTCCAAGGAAGATTTAGGTTAAAAGACATGATTTGTAGTTTAGTTAGTAGATAAGACAACTATTCATATGACTAATAAACAAATGCACAAATTTTGATGGGATTCAAAATTCCAAAAAAATTAACACAATAAAATAATATCTCCTTAATCCACCTATCCTCATGCCCCCTATACTAGATATGATCTTATTATTACATTTTTCCACTAAAGATCATATGATGATTGAGAATATGTAATTTATTACATCAGTCTATATTATTTGATTATGTAAATAATTAAACTATCATGGAAAATTCATGTTTATCATTGGTTTTTATGGCACAAAATTTAAGACATTACATGCTTAACAATGAGATACATGTCATTACTACGATATATCCACTCAAATTTCTCATGTCCAAATTTCATTTGTCTAAACTTATAGATAAATGGGTAATGCTACTTATGGAGTTTGATCTATAATTCATATCAAAAAAAATATTGAAGGACAAGTTATTGTTGATCAATTAGCTACCGCTTCATTATTGGATACACTACCAATTAATGATGGCTTTCCTGATGACTTTACTTATTATCATGTGGATAATGATACTCGGATCATGTATTTTGATGGATCTAAATGCGCTATAGGTGTTGGGGCTGATATAGTATTCATTACTCCTCGGGGACAACCAAATCCATTTTCCTTTTACATGGGATTTTCATGTACAAATAATATATTAGGATATAAGGCTTTGATATTAGTATTATATACAACACACATTATAGATAAAATATATTTGAGTATATGGAGATTATCAACTAGTGATCAATAAAGTTTTAAATATTTATCAAATAAAATAAGAGAAGATAATTCCATATAAGTAAATGTTCCAATGCTTAATGATACACTTTGATCCTTTTTGCATATAAATTATCCCTTGGAAAGACATTGACATGTAGATGTCGTAGCTAGTGTTGCATCTATGAGACCCATTGACATTAATAATGATATGTAATTTTTACTATAAACTAATTAAGGCAATATTCAATCACTACAAAATATGTATATGCTTTATAATTTATTATAGTTACTATCAACATAGTTCATTTAGAATGTTACAGTGACATATATAATTTTCTATAAAAATATACTATTCCATAAAATGCTACACAAGATGATAAACATAACTTATAGTGCAAAGAAATGTGTTATTTACTCATTAGAGGATATTTATTCGAGAGGTCACTACATGGATAATTAATTAAATTCCTCAATCATGAATAGGATTAAATAGTTTTACTTGAGGTACATGAAAGTGAACATGGAGGTAATTTCAGTGGAAAACAATGTCTTATAACAAGGAACATGAATATCATGAATATGCCAAATTATGCCTACAATGTCAAAAACATGGTAATTTAAATCACGTCTCATCACATGAGTTAAAACCTATTTTTTTCATGGCCATTTTCACTTTAGGGGTTAATTTGATTGGAAAAATAAATAAAGAATAATTAGGACACAAATTTATCATTACTGCTACAGAGTATTTTACTAGATGAGTAAAAGATATACCATTATAATCAACTTAAAGCAAAGATATATGTTATAATTTAATGACAAATATCATTTCATTATTTGGACTACCTTCTACTATTGTAATAGTTAATGAATCATATAAAAAAAAAAACTTAAGATTTTTTTTAGTAAATAAAAAATTCATCATACTTTCTCTACCCATTATCCATAATGCAATATAAAAGTTGAGACAAATAATAAAATAATTACTAAAATATTAAGTTAAATAATTTTAAAACATGGGGAAGATTGGCATGGTCAAATTATTTATACATGTTTGGGAATATTACAAAAATGGTCATACACCCATGAAAGCCATGCCTTATTCCTTGGTTTATGGTACATAAGTTCTATTAATTTTAGAGATATAAATACCATATTTGTAGGTCTCCATAAAGGACATTATCAAAGATAATGGATATCGATAAAAATGGTTGCATGAGTTAGATCTACTTGATGAAAAATGCATACAGGGCATTGAGCACCTTAAGGTTTATCAAGATCATAAAAAATGTGCATATGGAAAGAAGATAAAAATCAATAATTTCAAGTGGGTGACTTAGTAATAAAATATAATAAAAAATACTAATGAAACGAAGGAACACAAAGGAAAATTAAAGCCCGATTGGTTAGGCCCATTTATGGTAACAAAAAAAGGTGGTAATAAGAGCCTATAATTTAGATAGATTTGAGGGAAAAATTATGAGGAACCCTATGCAAATCATGCCCTTGAATCAATACTATACATAAACATTTATTCAAATTAATTTAAAATTTAAAAACATTAAACTATTTAAGAAAATCAAAATTAGGATGTAAGCATGACATAAGTTACTATATTACATTTTTTACATATGTTATTTATTACGTCTGGTAATTGACATATAAATTTCATACACATAAATTTCATGAGGTATATGAGTGGGATTTAGGATGTACAGATTATACATTGACATGTAGATGCTAGACCTTTCCTATACCTCGGGGCCATGCCAATGTTGGGGGAATCTACTTTCACTAGTTACATTATCATAGGTTATATTTTTATATGACCTTTTTACCATGTTGAGATACACAGATTTCTTCCACATGCCTTTCTAGTTACTAATTTATTACACAATTTTACATGGATATGATATTTTTTATGCTATTATATTGACATAAATAGATAGAATGGATTAATTTTCACTTGTTCTATGATTCATTGATATTTTTACTTTTTCATGATAGGCTAGCTATTGTTGTCTATTATGTGTAGCCTTTGGCCTTGTTTTTGCCTCCTTAGTATTGATATTAAGAAACATATTTATGTCCTTTGTATGCATCCCCTAGGCCTTATGTGTGACATTAAATGTTGATATTGATAATCATTTATCATTATTGACAATATTTTGGTATAAATAATGAGACCATTAAAGATGTGTATTTCATTAGTTAATAGCTTGCCTTATTTTCTTCATACACTTGCCTATAAAGGCTCTTCTACTTCCTCATTTGTCTCTTCCTCTTACATTAATATTTGAATTCACCTTATTTTTGACACATATATAATTTATTTTCTCTTTAATACTAAGTCTCTTTACCCTTTCTAACACTTACTTGAACTTAAATAGGTGTCTCATTTTGAGACACATAAAGGCCCTAGAAAATCAAGTTTTTAAAATTATGAACTATTACAAATGCATTTGAGAAACTAAATTACTTCTACTCCTACTCTTTATGGATTCTCATGCTAGAGTCCCCACTCTTCTACTCTACCTACTCTAAAAACCCAAAATACATTAATAATTTTGTAAACAACTATAAAGATGTTTTCTTTATTTTTTACCTCTTCCAATATAGAACTTCCTAAATATAAATCTAATCACCAAATATAATTTGCTATCTAAAGCCATTATATTTAAGATTATTCATACCACTTTCTAAATCCTCTATAAATAATGAAAGCAATAGGACATGTACATAACGCCTATCTTTGATTATTGTAAACCTGATATGTAATCAAATCATGTGGCAAACACCCATGCCACATTTAGAGAAGTAAAGTGTCTCACTTACTAGCTACATCACTGAATAAGAATGGAAATTCCATGTACATATCTCTATATTTCCACATGCATTAATAATATGTTGAATGTTAGGAATTTCACACATTGACTACCAGGCTAAGAATTATACTATAGATTAAGAAGTAATGTTCCCTACTATTCTTTATTCTAAATGCCATACCAACAACTCTTCCATGTCTAAGTAATTGATGGCTCTGATTAATTTTGTCTCATTCTCAAATTTGAATTATGTAACCTAGAATACCTAGTGAAAATTGAACCCAAGACATCTTCCAAATCATGCTGATTAGCCTCATTCTGTTGTTGATGAGTTATTTCTTAAACTTCCCTAAAATAAATATGAAATCATAATTTTTACTTTAGTGATAAAATAATGTGTAGACAATGTTCTAAATAAACTTGACATTAATAAGATCATAATTCAACATTTATATAGAGACTCCTATAATATAATGTATCTATTAAACTCAAAGCATTATGTATAGAAGGTTGATTGAAGAAAAAGGTTCTACATATTTTGCTTAATACATATAACCTACTTTAAACTTTAACACATATCTTTAACTATAAAATATAATGACATATTTAATATAATGATGAATAATGATATTGATTGCAAAATGGATGCCCTCAAGAAGGCCATCATGTTGCTCCTTAATGGTGATAGCCTCCTTCATCTCTTCATAAAAATATTTAGGTATGTTACTTGGAATATCACATGGTCCAAAATCTTCTCTTGCTATATTTAGAGATCATTAATAAAACATATGTAAGGCTAAAGTCCTACAAAAAATGATCTTCATTTGCCAAAACCTCAAAAATAACCTCCAATATCCTATCGAGTATATGAGGGGCATAACCTTGAGGTTCCTTTCTAGGTTAAATGGGAGTTAGATATTTGAGCCTATGATCCTTTTTGTTCTCACCAATTTAGATCATTGCCATACTTACATAAACACAAGTGTTATTTTGGTAGTGATGCCCATCTACAAGCTACCATAAGGAGAAAAATTTACTTTTGGATGCCCCTAAAATTATTAAAAATGCTCAGGATATAGAGTATGATCTATCTACCTCATCAAAATCATTTTTTTTCCCTTGATTCAATTGACCAACAAGCATGTTCTTCAATGTTTATTAAATCTGAACAATCTATAAATCACTCACATAAAAAATCATTTACATTATCAAATCTAAAAACATGAGACCCATGATCTTTTGAAGCAACCAAACCATTATTGACAATGGTTTAGTAGAAATAATGAGACCATTAAAGATGTGTATTTCATTAATAAATGGCCTAGCTTCTTCTCTTCATACACTTTCCTATAAAGGTTCTTCCACTTCCTCATTTGTCTTTCCTTTTACATGACTCTTTGACTTCTCTTTATTTTTAACACATCTATAATTTATTTTATATTTAATATTAAGTCTCTTTACCCTTGATAACAATCATTACTATGATTTATGGTGCCATGCTCCATATCACACACCTCCCCTATGTGTGTTGTGTCATGATTTATATCATGCACTTCTTTACTTCACTATGTTATCAGTGACACTACTACATGTTTCATAGGTACATCTATATTAATATACCACTTATATGCCCTTTCATTCCATATGTTACATACATGCCTTGATGTTATATACATTACTATGATGACATAATCTCCACATGTTGACATGATTTTATGTGATTTTATATGATATTATATTTATACATGACATGATATAGTTCAGTTATATTTTGAGATGAGTCACTTAAAAGATCCATCCCTCACCTTAAAATGGTGGAATATTAGTAGAATTGTCATAAATACTAAAGCCTTCATGAGCATATTTGGGTATAATACACAATTTTCAAAGTTTAGATGTGATTCATATACCAAATTTGGATAGTTATATATAGTTCTCAAACATATTTTGGGGGCATATGTATTCCATTTTACAATCTACAAGTGAAATATTTTAGATTGATATAGATTAAGATATATTTGGGGTCATATGGAAGGTACATGTACTCCATTTATAGCATAAATTTAGTTGGGCATGAGTGTAGTTCATGCACATAAACACTATTTTATATTTTAGTTGGGTATGATGCTGGTTAATGCACATTATGGTAGATTTTAGTTGGCACTAATTCAATGGGGCATGATGTTATTTTAAATTTTTTAGAAATAATATTTGGGGGACAATAACCTAATCAAATAATCACTAAGCTATTCTAAAATTAGACCAATTAAACAATTTAGATTCACAATATATTTTAATACAATGTTGAAATATGGAAATTTAATTAATATATAAAGTACAATGACAAATAGTAATTTAAAAGCTTAAATATGAGGAAGAAATAATAATTATCTTATTTATTGATACACATAAATATATAGGAAATGTAATTGTATAAACAATCAAGATGATGCTCAGTTATGATTCTTCAAATTCTATAATACAACTCTTTGTCAACCTAGAGGCTATTGTCAAAATAGGGGAACTAACGTCAACACTTCTATCCTAAAACTGATGATTATGTACTATAAAAAACATATGTCCTTTTTTTTATAAATTTCACTTATGCCTATTAAGATTCACTATCACCTTATAGATTATCAACTAGGATTACACACATAGGTTTTAAATATTAGCCTTTTGATCAAAACCCTAGGTATTACAACTTGGGCAAGTCACCTTGAAAAATAGGGATTAGTAGTCTCAAATGAAGTTGAGCTAACCTCAAAGACCACTCTATCAATGAGCACTATCTACATATACATATAATATTAATAAAACCTTAGAATGATGTAATTTTACCCCTTATGTGGGCTTGTGTGTGAAAAATGGTGTAATGTGATATATGTGAGTGCATGTAGTGATATGGATTAAAATTTGACAAATATTTCTCATAGGATATTATTTGAATACTTCATGCCTAAAAAAAATTGATCCTATGATTGATTTAGAAATACATAAGAATATGGTAGTAAAAGTCAGTTGAGTAAATGATTTAGTGAGTTTGATAGATGTTTGCTTAGTAATTTCTAGGTGATTAATGAGTGGTTTTGTTTAGTATTTATATCACACTTTTTGAAATAAATATCATGGAGGATTAATTAAGATAAATAGGCTAACCTATACATATCAAAATATTTAAAATTTGAGTGTTTATAGGGTACAAACACTAGCATCAGATATGGGACACTAGTGTCTTACTCTAGATGGCAAAGTCCTAAAGAATAGAGATTTACTAAAGATCTGTAACCAATAATGCAAGATATATATTAGGTTTTAAGCATAGTAATGAGACCATAATATTTCTTATTGTATCAGTAAATAATAACATTTATTATTTCATAAATAATATTTTAAAGTGGACTTAGATGTATTTTTAAGAACTTATGATTATTTAGAAAGAAATATGGGATACATATCTAGTCTATTCTTTAGGAGTTATTACAGTCTACATTGTTGTTATTTTATGAAAAGTTATTGAAGAATAGATGCCAAATGTTATTTATACAGGTTGAAATGAGTCATCAATGTAGATATAAAAGTTTGAAGTTCTATAATACCAAATTATGAACAACCTTGAAATATCTCTAGAGATCATCAGTATCTTTAAATTTCCATATGAAGTGGCTCCAAAGACCATCAATAGATTTAGACTCCCATATAAATCATCTCCAAGTTTATTCAATTGATTTTGAGATAGATGGAAAGGTGATGCAAGAACATCCAAGGCATAAAAGTAGCCTTCCATCAACCAAAAATAGGTTGTGTGTTTTATGTTGATTTGTTTTGGCATGTGAAGATGTAAGACTAAAATGGAGAGGTTATGGGAAAAAGGAAAAATAGTCTTAAAGAACATCCCTAAACTTGAATTTGATTGTATATATAGATTCCTCTAAAAAATTAGGCAAGTTAAAAAATATAATCATCTTGATCCAAGTCCTATGAAAAATTTATGTTGATTCGAAGCTAGCTCTAAATATCTCCATCTTGGCTTCAGAGATCACTAGTCTTGGCTCTAGAGATGCATAATCTAACTTTGAAGATCACTAGTTCTAGCTCTAGAGATACACAGTCTAGCTTTGGAGATGCACATAATGGCTTTGAAGATGTCTATAATTTATTTTGAGGTATGTTAGACCAAATAAAGAATGAGAGAATGTTTTAGCGTAAGTTTTATAGTCTATATATATATATATAAATTCTATGAATAGAAACTTAAAAAGTTAGACATCATCAGAAATCAACTACATAGGTCTAAAATTATGGAAACATGAAAGCAAAGAGCTCTAGAGATGATAGTTATCTATTTATAGAAAGTATTTCTATGAAATATATTTATAGTATTTCTAAAAATAGGTCTTTATAGAAAAACAATATAATTATAGTATTTCAACTACTATGAATATCTCAAACATCAAGTTGTTAGAGGAAACTAAATTGGCCAAGATTGTGATTAATTCTTTCCAATAAAATATAAAGTTGTTGGAAAGAAGATAAATCACCTAGACTCTCTCCAACAAATTGTAAGATGGTGGATTTGTGAATCTAGCATTTACCATTATTTTATCCTTGAATAATGGGGATTTTTATAACCTCCAAATAATGTAAGAAATTTTTTGTTAGGTTGTTATCTTAGAATAAGAATCAATTGTAAATTGATTTTTTAGGTTGTTAAGATTAATAAATCAGTTATAAACCTAATTTGTTAAGTTGTTATTCTTAAACAAGAAGTTGTTGAAGGAATTATATTATAAATACAACCTTCTTATTCATAGTTGTTAGTAGAATAAAGTAGATAATAATTGTAAAATTTGAAGAAGATCAGATTGAATAAAGACTTAAACATTTATAAATTTTCTTATTTTTAACCCTTTTTCTAAGAGAAGAGTGAGGCCCCCCTCAACCCAAATAAGAATGTTAATTTGTATTTATGTTTTCTAGATTAGATTTATTTATGTTTTGTTTTGATTTTTTATTTTTTTTTATGTTTAGAGTTTCATTTAACTTGTAAAATATTCTGATCTATAGACTAACAACTATTTAGTTTCCCTTCATGAAAGTGTGTTTCCCTTTATGCAAGTGTGTTTCCATTTATGCTAATGTTTTTATCTTTATGAAATGTGTGTTTAATTTATGCAATTTAAATTTATGTAAGCATATTTAATTATACAATTTCAATTCATACAAGTGTAATGTTAAGAAAAGAATTATTACCTACATGTATTATGTGCTCTATTGCATATAGTCTTTAGACACTGACCTTGGTTTGATATGACATTTATTGAATTATTTATTAAATGTGGATGATTGATAAAACTCATCACATATTGTGGGCTAAAGGTGATTTGACTAATTATAATATCATGGTCAAACCATAAGATACAAATTTAGGCACATTGAGATGGAGAAGATGAGCCTTTCAGTAGTGGAAAGGTCCTAAATTGAAGGGTTGAGCCTTGAGTGATATTTGTCAAGTGTGTAAGACTAGTTTATCATGTAAAATATATATTTAGAATTTAAAGATGCTAGTTCATGCAAATTTACTATTATTTATCAAGTATTTTCATGTGTGGAGCAAACTTGAATCTATAACTCCATTTACAACCATCAATTCATGATTTTTGAGGTAAGGTCCAACAACACTCAATGACCATGGATTTAATCATATAAAACTAATTATGTGGTTTGAGCCTTATAATATTGGGGTTATGATATCAACATAAGATTAGTTACATATGGGTTGGCGTATTTATCTTCCAATCCATGATTCTTGCCTATTTTAAATGTCAAATTAGGGATTGATCACCCTCAACTCACCATGTTATCCATGTGCTTCAGAATGAATCATAATTATCCATTGCTTCAACAAAGAAATAATATCTCTAACAAGTTATAGGGTAATGCAATTTACTCACATACAGGTGTAATAATTCCTTGATCTTTCAAGTTTCAAGTATAATTTGGATTTTGATTTCATTTTATGGTCATTGACTACTATATGTTCATTGCAAGTTTTGCTTGGGGTGGCTTGCATTTTTGGAACCTTCTCCCAAAGACAAAGTGTCTTATACATACTCAAATATATCTTCATACATTTGCTATAGTATTTTCCTTACATTGTAATATTATGATAAAGGAGGATATTTGTAGACACTAAAATCTAGTGTTTAACACTTTGAAATGTTAGTTTTAACTTACAATTATCCTAAAAGAGGTGTGTGTCTCCAAAAAAATCTCATTTTCTATTACTATACACCTACATGTTAGTTATCATCCCAATCCATTCTAAGTTTATATTAGTGACCTATACCAACATCTTAATCTTAGCTAATTTATTGAAATATCCTACCTAAACACTTCTAAAATACCACATTTGATTTTTTTGTCTCCTAGACAATAACATCACACTCAAATAGTAACATTTATGTTACTATCTTTAGGTTGGTGTTATCATGACTTCCTTAAAAATGACTCTTAATATAAATAAAACCCTTCCCATAGTCTTGCCCATTCACCTAGCATGTTAGTGTCATAAGAAATTACCCAATTGAATGCATAGAAATACAAATAAAGGTCAAACATAATCACCATGTGGCATTCTCGAGTATATATCAAGTAAACTATTGCACATTGAGAAAATATGCCTTATTCTTCCCAAATAAAAAATCAATCACTAGGTATAGTCATCAACCAAATATGAAACATACCAAGCCAAGTTATAAGATTGTCAAGATGAAAGCCTTATTTATAGGTGCATACATATAGTGAAAGAGCACAATTTCACATTCAAACTAAGGGGAATAAATATGTGTGGCTTAAATTTCCTCTTCAGAATATTAGATACATAGGAAATGATCAATATTAATAGGGGTAATTGGGGTTAGCTTAGACCCATTGCACTTCCTCACTTTTTACAAATTTTTATCCTTTAAAAATTGACCTTATGGTTTCAAGGAGAATGAAGTTGATTTCTAGAGTTACACTTGTATTTGAGGGTTGCATATCACATATAAATATACATATCAGACATGCACACCATATTATACAATCATAGAGAGATGAGTCTTCCTAGGAAGTAATGTTAATCTACATCATTATCATTGATGTTTCTATCTAGGCTTGATGGTAATGATTCTATGAAAATAGAAATGCACTTATGGATCTAGATGAATCATAATCCTAATTATTGATGGGTCATTTGGAACATCAACTTAGGTAGAGAATAAAACCACCCAACCTCTCCTGAAAGGTGACAAAACTCTCCCTAAGTTTTATTGCTACCACAAATAAAATAAGTTGGAGATGAAATACTAGTGTCATTTATGATTTTTCCACTTAAGAATGCTAAAATAAAGTATTATAACATTGATAAATAATATTTTCATTGATCAAATCAAATCAAAAAGTTTAGGCATTACATTTTATGTAGAAAATTATTTGTCGTTATACCTAACCCTATTGTAAAATCAATGCTAATACAAATTGAGTTAGGTGAAAGAAGTGGTAAGAGGATGACCATTTTATAGGAATGTGACTTAGAAATTAAGTCGATGAATATTGTGAGAGTTCAAGGATTGAGTAAGAAGACGGTTAAAGTTGATTCTCAAATTGTATGATAGTAATACATAGTGCAATCCATCACGAATGATGAGTGGTATCAAGACTTAGTTCATTACTTGTTGAACAACAAATGTTTGAACTACTTAAATTTCACTCAAAGAATATAATTTCACTTAAAAATTATAAATTTCATTATCAAACCAGAAAATTTTTATATAAAGAACCATGAAGGTGTTTACTTGAGATGTTTAAATAAAATTGAGTCTACTAAAGTACTCAAATATTTTCATAAAAAATATGGGATTGTATATATTTTGGTAATGTTACAACTCACCAAATCCTCTAGGTAGGTTACTATTGACCTCATGTCTTCAAGGATGCTAATGCACATGTGAGGAGTTTCCATAATTTTCAAATTACATCACATAAAGAACACAATATTGTTATGCCATTACAGCTAGTTATTGTGGTTCTACCTTTTACAAAGTGGGGATTGGACTTTGTTGGAGCCATCAAAACTAATTCTTACATTGAACATAAGTTTATCTTGATGTAAACTAAATATTGTATTTTATATACTAAATTATATGCATTAAATAATTGCACAACTAGAGTGGTAATCAGCTTCCTTGAGGAATAAATCATCACCATGTTTGAAATGTGATTTACTCTAGTATGTGATAGTGGTCTTATTTTTTCTTCATTATAATTAACTGAATGGGCATATAATAATAAGGTAATCCTAAATTTATCTTATAATTATTATCCACAAGGTAATGGTGTCGTTGAATCTACAAATAAAAATTTAATTGATATGATTAAGAAAATCTTGGAAAAGAACCCTCAAGATTGGCGTAACATGCTAAAATTTTCACTTTGGCCTGATAGAGTTAGAATCAACTCATACCTAAGTATTTATCCCAATCATTCGGTGTATGTGTTATTGATTTCACAACATGCCCATTTTCAAGCTAAAAATGGGGACCCTCTTTTCTTGGTTGATCTGAATGTTACTACGTCTAGTTTAAGGGACCTTTAAAATTTTAGCATTTGTTTAGGAGTGGGATTTTGCATCTTTGTGAGTGGCTAAATATAGATTAAAGATATTTTCATTTTAAAAATTAAGATATTGAATTAATTTTTATATGATAGCATTTGGTTTATTTTATCATTTGAATCATCTTCCCTCTAAGAAGATAACCTAGGCTGATTTTGTTTTGATCACTGTTTTGGAGGTTATCTAGTCATTTGAAAAATCCTCTATTTATTCTCCATATAGTTGGACTTTTAAAACCATTTTATGAAAATGGATTGATTCATTAAGTCTTTTATGTTCTTGTATCAAGAATTTTTTTAAAATAGGGCATCGAGGTCTAGGTTCCCTATGAGTTTGCCTTAGCCTATTTTATTTGTTTGGTTCCTTTGCTTAGTTTTTTCCTTTTATTTTATCGTAAGTCTTTCAATTCTGACCATACCCTTCCATGTGTCACTATTGGATCATTTCAAAGTTTTGGGTCAGTCCAAAAAGTTTCTAAGTAAAAGTTCCCTCTAGTCCCTGATATTGTGCCACATGGCATGATCTCAGTGACCTAACTCGGTGGGGGATTAATCAACATACAATATTTTCATGGCCCTGAGGTCTTGATAGGTCACCATGTGTTAACATCCTTGGATCCTAAGACCATAAAGACTCTAACAAATATTTAATAGTCTTGTGGCCCCAAGGGACTAATAGGTCACCATGTGGTGATGTCTTCAGAGCTTTGGACCATATAGACTATGTCAAAGGTCTAATAGTCTCATGGCCTTGAGGACTCAAGAGGTATCCATGTGGTAATGTCCTAAGAGCCTAGACCATAGAGATAAAAATTTATACACTAGCTAGCTAAAGGCTTGACTTGATAGGATTATGCCACATGGCATCATCCTCTATACCTAGAAAATGGACCCAACTTTATGAAGGAATGTTGCATGGCACCCTGATGACATTAATAATCCTTTGAGCTTAAATTTGATGGGCATATGTCTTTCACCAAACCATAAACCTTGGGCCTTTAGGCTAATAAGAATGTGCCAAGAAAAAATTAATGTGATTAAATTTAATGGTTTTCCTAAATGTCTAAATTATCTAAGGTTTGGAGAAGACATTGGTTAATTAGATGTCAAATTTCCATCAGCTAGTTGGGCTTCATGATGACATTATTCTATTTTAAAATGTTTGGTCTGAATTAATGATAGATCAGTGAATGGCCTATATTTGAATTGAAAGCTTACTAATGTGAATGTCTATGTCTAAATATAAAAATATTTTAATTGTTTATTGCATTTGATCTAAATTGGTTATGGATTCTTTATTCATGATTCAATCATTTTAATGTTTTTTCCTTGTATTTTTTCAAAGTATTTATCTTTGACCATTTCATTTGATATTATAGGGTTCATATTTCAATATGATCCATTGATTTGGATGTGTGTCTTTATCAAGGGGTATGAACCCTTAGCCAAAACATACTGTATAAAATACAAACCCAAATTAGTTTAACATGAATGACCATTTATAAATCATGAAACATAAGATGAAATGGGACAAGTCAAGGTCCATATGTAATAACGAGGGAGATACATAAGATAGCTCTAAACCAATGAGAAAGTGATAAATGGTAAATGTTGAACGAGATGGTGGATCCCAAAGTAATCAATTGGTAAAAAAATAATAATGGTGTGGTCTATAACTATAAATCATGGGCATGCCTTCATATCTATCATAGAATCTAGCCCCTCAACTGCATTTCCTCAATCAATAATGAATGTTTGTAATTAACCCATTAGTGGGCTAATATGGCAACCAAGAGAGGGATTAACAACCTCATTTATTTATGTTTTTTTGAAATCCTTTCTTAGGGTTGGCTCATTTTTAATGGAAAACTACACTGTGAACCCAAACATTTTCTTCCTTACATTTTTTACTGCTTTTTAGGATAATCTCTCCCTTTTTCCTATTTTAGTCTAGTTTTTACAAAAGTGTTTTCTTACACTTGAATGATTGTAATCATCCAATAATATTAATCAAAATGCATAAATTGATATTTAAAAGGTTGTTAAGATTTTAAATTGATCTCCTATGCATGTATATGGTGGTCATGGTCTCTTCTTCTTATTTAGTCAGCTTGCGAGACTCTCATACCATCCTTGGGTTGAAGTTGTGTTAAGTATGACTCAACCAAGAATTGGTTTCAGTGGGTGTGTTAAATCAAACATTGTAAGACATATTCATTGTCATCAAGATTTTTATCTCTTTATCTCTTATCTTTTACATTTTATTTATGATGATATGTTAATCTAGGTTGAAAGCAATCTGAATATGCATGTTAGTCTTGGTTGTTTAATTATGTTTGTTATTGTTTAAGTATCATTGGATATATACATGTGATAAAAATACTTATAAATTAGTTATTTGAGGCTAGACCCTACAAGAACTATCTAGGTAACTTCCAGACTCTTCCTAAATGTCTAAGATATAGCTATTAGAATAGATTTAGTTTGTAAAAAGGCCCCTTGCATGAAATGGTTACACATCGACCTATCAAGTCAATGTCAACATACCAAGACCTGATACATACCCTAGGGAAGCATTTTATTCATGGGATATTCTTACTTTTAGGAGAGGTACATTCTTAACAAAACCCTACCTAATTATTATTGTGTCAAAAACACCACCAATAGTATGGTTAAGAACTAGTTTATCCTATGTATTTGAGAATACCTTCCCTAAAATTCATGAAATATTACCTTGAAACTGATGAAATATCAAAGCTATGTTTTTAATCCTAATATAATTAAAGGAAAAATGAGATGAAAGTTTGCTGCACTTTAGAAAACAATAAGGAGTTGTCAAATGATGTTTTGATAAGAGATCTGAAATAAAATCCTTTGGGATTGCTAATTTAATCTTGTTATGGGATAAGGATAATGAGAAAATAGGAAAAAACTATAAATTTGATGCTATTCATTTGGGTCCCTTAAAAATTTATAAATTCTTGGGTGGGAATGATTAAAAGCTCAAGAGTTGGACTAGTGAGGATGTTTCATTGTTTATCAATGGACAATTCCTCAAATACTATTTCCAAGCATGAGCTAGCCTTGGGATGCCTTATGCATAGTTTCACTACTTTTTCTATGTTTTTTTATTTTATTTTAGTTTTTAGTTTTTATTATTTTACTATTGGTCTATTTTTTACCTTTGCCTCTACTTTGACATGATCTTGTTAGAACTAATGTGGTACATGCTAACTATAGAAAAGATAAATTGGTTTTGTTGACCAAATTTGACTTCTAGTCAAATGGGGTCAACCCATAATATTTTAAAATTTGAATAAGGTTTCCAAATGTCATATGGGGTCTCATATTTTTATATACATATTACTTGGCCTTGTCTTAGTCCTTCTCAATGCTATTCTCCCTTGTAATGGCCTAGTCAACTAAAGTCAAAGTTGGTCAACCCTAGTCAAACTTAGTCAAAGTGATAAATTATGTTTAATATGTCCTAATAGGGTATTTTAAATGTTTTAAAGTGTTTTCAAGTCATGAATTTATCATGTGTTGTGTCTCATATGCAAAAGGGATCCTTTTGGTCACATTTTAGCCCATTTAATGACTTGTATGGAATTTCAAGGGAGCAAGTTTGTTACAAAGGTGATTTTAAACGTGAAATAGGTTAGGATCATGTTAGGATCAGTAATATGTCAGCAAATAAGTATTTATGTTTAGGAAGAAGGAGTTTCCCTTGATTTTAA
The DNA here is from genome assembly GCA_037957365.1 of Torreya grandis. NCBI lineage: Eukaryota > Viridiplantae > Streptophyta > Pinopsida > Cupressales > Taxaceae > Torreya > Torreya grandis. The sequence goes on along the minus strand of JARHVA010002529.1, from coordinate 1,115,970 downwards.
GCCCTTTTGGGAACTTGTACGGACTTCTTGAGTCCACCATCAGCTAAAAACGTGGGTGAAATTCCTATTCACATCCCAAAACTATTTTACATGATTTTTTTAATAAGGATCATGTAAAAAATTCAATTTTAAACTTATTTTCCTTCCTTCTTATCTTGGCAAGCAAAAAAGGGTCAATTTCAAGCACTAGGTGTGGATCGCATAGGTGGATTTGGGAAGAATGGTCTTGGGGGTGGATATTAATATGATTTAACTTAAATTTTATATTAATAAGTCTTATATTAGTGCCTCCTCCTTTATGAACAATTACTAACACTCTAGGCAACCTTTTATGCACTTGCATCTATGAGGGGGTCATTGGTTGCATTTGTTTCAAATTTTAATTGATTTAATTTGATAGTTTTATTTGTCTTAGGTGTTTATCCATGCTTCTTAAGACATTTATATGGTTCTCTTGGTTTTGAAAAGCTCAAATGCCTAAGAAATCCTCTTCTAGACTTGTAGATGCTTCCAAACTAGTTTTATTTCACTTGCAACTACTTTAGGTGATCTAAAAAAGATTTATCACATTGGATGGAGGTAGGAGAGATTTTTATAGATGTTTGAATCCTTGAAGATACGTTTGAAGGTGTTGAGACTAGTTTTCAATCCATAAAGTGTCAAATCATGCTCAAATGACTGTGTTTTCCATACTTAGTTAGCTCCCATCTACTCTTCAGATTTGGCCATGGTTTGTGGAAGTTATAAAGATGTAAATAAAGGTGTTTTGAAGGTTTTTAAATATTTATGTATCCTATATCAACATGGAGTGGTGATCAAGCCTCCATATATTACAAGAAGAGTGAGAAATATACTCATATGCAACTTTTTCAGTTTGACAACCATTACTACCTATAGGTGCCTTAATTGAAAAGTTGTGGTGCCATTTTGGAAGTGATAAAATGAAAAATATAAATTTACTTGAGGTCATAGTATATTTTTTAGGTCATAACTCCCCTTTGGAAAGAGGTAGAGTGGCAAGTGGAGGATAAACCATGTTAAATCCAAGTGACTGTGATTTTAGTTCCACTATCCCAGAATGACCAAAATAGAGGCCTTAGAGGTTTTTAAAGGCATCTCAAAGTGAATTTAGAAAGGGTTTTTAATCCTAAAATTAGGTGGGCATGTATCCTCTAGATCAATAAAATGCTCTACCAATTTTGAAAAAGAAAGAATGAAGTGTAACCTAAGTTTGAAGGTTTTGAAAAGGCTCTAAAACATACTAAAACATGATAGTGTGGTCCACAGGAAGTTGATCAAAAGCAACCTTGAATTTAATAGTTGTGGTCTTAGACTATGAAAAATAAGAGGTAACATTTCCAAATGTTTCAAAGGACATTCTTGAGCTAAGATGTCAGAGACAAAGGTGGTAGACCTTGTTTGACCCCTAAGCACTCTCCCTTGTCTATACATAGGCCTGGGAAGTGAGACTCAGTCAGGTAGTGAGTTAGGAGGTTAAGGTTTGAACTTATATCGAGGTTTCAAGGAGAATAGGATATACAAGGTGGTTTTGTGATTGCAAAACCTTCAAGGAGAATCAAAGCATCGTTAATGCTAGTCCTAAACATCACCAAAACACCTACATAGGCTTGGGAAGACACACTTACAACCAACAACTAGACGGTGACCTACTTGAGTGTCAAGGTGTTATTTTAGAACCTCCAAGGTGAATAAGGGTGGCATAAATGACTCAAATATCCTTGAAATTATCTTTAATATTTTAATATTTCCTCATGATAATGAAAGTTCCCCAGTCAAGGCATAAAACACCTACAAATAGAATAGACAGTGGCATGAGAGAGGGATTATGCAAGTAGTGTCTTGAAGGTTAAAACAAGGATAAATTTATGAAAGGACATCATGAAAATTTCAATATGAACTAAAATGGTTTCCAAACATCATTTTAGACCTATTTTCATGCCTATAACCACCTATAAGCACAAACAGGATTGTTCCTCAAGGGAAACACAGTCTTGTTGAAATCTAAGAAATAAGTTAGTGTTGTATTAAGGATTACTAGGTGAAATAAAATAATTAAGGGTGTTTTTTGATCTAAATATATTAAATTAAGATTCACACACATTTGAAACAAGCCTAGAAAGGGTCATGATCACCTATAACAGAGTGTAAGTGAGAGGACTATCTTAGTCATTAGGGATGAGACATAGTCATGAGTCAAAGGTTGGAAGGAGTAGTGATGAGCCTTAAAAAATATTCAACATATCCATTTTTATCTTTAAATTCCCTCATAACTATAATAAGTAAAGGAGAAGGCTTCATAATCACCTATAGCTAACTAGATAGCTGAGTTGGAAGTTAGAAGGGTGTCTAGGTGATTCTAGGTTCTCATATCCAAGAAAATTAGGTGAAGGTTGTAAAATGTTTTTTTTGTTTCATAAATATTATATCCACTATTAAAATTACTCTTATAACCACATACACCCTTAGAGGACTCATCAAGAGTGAAAACACAGTCATACCTTGCCTACCCTACATAGCCTTCCTACGAAAAGTTTGCCTTGGAAATGGTGTTAGTTAGATTTTATGGATAATTTTTGGTAAAAATAAACCTTGGGACCAATGAAACACTCTAAAACACTTAACTTTTATGAAAAAACAAGGTAGATTACCCTTGTTTTATCTTAGAATAGGGGTAGTTTTCCCATACAAAACATAGGCAGTTTGTGAGAAAAGGATGATTTGGTGAGAAGTAGATGTTAGGGGTCTTGGATGAAGGTTGTTTAATATGGTAAAAACATAATAAAATATTTAAAACCTTTATATAATGTATTAGGGAGAATAATTTACCCTATATTAGAAGGTTTGCAGTCATCAGGGTAAGGCAATGAATAGGCATGATTCCAAATGAAGGGTCATTTCAAGTTCTATCCCTTAGAAAGCATCTAAATTATTTGGAAAATATTAAAATAGGTATATATGAAGTATTAAATCCATTAGGAGGTATGGGAATTAATTATAAATCTATATTAATTCCTAGGTTACATGCATACCTATTGATGAGGTCTAGACCTAGTTTCAAAGAGGTAGTCATTTTCATTTTTAGATCTTGGTGAGCCTTTATAATGATTTGAATAGGTCAATGGGGGTAAAAAATATGTGTATAAGATTTTATATGGTATAAATAATCACAAAATACCATTTTTGGGCTTGAGACACACAAACCCTCATAAAATACATGAAAATGACTAAAATGGTCATCTTGGAATGCTCATATCTTTCATGAGATTTTGTATGGGAAATGAAGATGATTAGAGATGTTAGATAAGATCCTTGAGAATAACTCAATTGAATTTTGAGAAGATTCCAATGTCAAACCTTTATAAACAAAGGTTAGGACCTGAATTCACTCAAAACCCTTGAAAACCCTACATAAGGACCTAATTGAAAAGATGAAGAAAATTAAGCATGAAGATGAGATGGAAATGCCATGAAACCTTGGAAAATGTATAGGACTCTCTCAATCACCCTCCAATGTCAAGTTGTTATATGGACATGTATATAATAGGCTAAAACAGGGCTATTTTTGACCTTTTTGTGTGTTTTGTAGGCATGGAGAACTTTCAAGAGGCCAAATCACTTTGGGGGTAGAGTTTAGGACTTTTTATAAGTCCTCATGGTCATTTTATTAGGTTTATAATCTCATAATCCTATCTTCCATCTCCTTCATTTCAACCAATCTAGTGGGCAAATAGTGAACACTTAAGAGAAAGTGGTGAATTTAAATTTGGAAAGCCTTTTAAGGCTAATTTGTTAAAACTGATGATATGGACACCTTTGAAAAGTGTCATCCCCCCTTTTTCATTGATCATTTTTAAAAATAGGAAAGTTTTGGGTGCCAAGTGGGAGAGGTGCATGGAGAGAGCTTAGTTTGGGACTATCATGGATGATGGTGCATGGCCAAAAGACCATGAGTGGATTAGGACCTCATCAATGCATGTGAGGGATTATTTGTAACCATTATTACTCAAATCCATCATCAGACCTAATTCGTTGTAGAGATAAGGTAGTTTTAGAAGGCAAATCATGAGGGGCAATTTTTTGTGCAAGGAAAGGTGTTCCTTGACCACTTTACAAGTCTTGGATGATTGGAGATGACATTTTAGCCCTTGTTATTGCATAGATCACCCCATTTCTCTCTCACATGCACAAGTAACTAATATTTTTAGTTATGACAAGGGTCTCTATGACTCTTAGACTCCCCTTCTCTCTCTCTTCTCACATCTTCTATGAACTTTAGCCTTTTTGGAATTACATGGATCTCTCTACCTGGGTATGGTGAATCCATACAATGTTTTTGCCTTGAGATAATAAATAAAATTATTTTAACTCATTAAAATATTTCACTAAGTGTACACAATAGATGCTAGTCTTGTGCAAATGTAAGTTTTAATTACCTTCACATGTTACTCTCTTTAGTACGTTGTGTGTTTGTAATCTCTCTTTTATGGGTCAACAAGAAGTGTCAAATTATATTTTAGGTGTAGTGATTAGGATACTCAATAGAGTGTCTTATAATGCATATTGTATAGTTCCTCCTAGCCTATGCTATCTCCAATACTCCATGTTGAAGCATTGATGTGAGAGGGAATATTGACATTGGATGAAGTGTATGTGCATACTCTTATTGGTTCCAAGTGCATGTCAAAGGGTGTGAGTAGAGAATATGTTTGTTGTATCACCTCCCATAGAGTAGGTTTAATTTTAGTCATTCTTATCCCTTTTCATCCCCCAAGTGTTAGTAGTAGGATATGAGCTTTAGTGATGTATCAAGGGGAGATAGCCCCTAATTTAGAGATCCACCTCCTAATAGGGATACCCATAGACCTGAGGTGGTTCCATGGTCTCACTTGAATGAGGAGAGACTTGTCATCTCCTCATTGGGTGCAAGTTCAAGTGATAATAGGTTTGTTGGTATATAACATCAATTGAATTTTTTGGTGAATTGTTCTTTTTATATTTTATGATAGATTCTATTTAAGAATTTAATTTCAAAAGTTTGGAATGTTGCATATGTTGAATATAATCCTATTATGATAAGATCAGGTATACTATTTTCATGTATAAAATACATTCTCTCAAACCTCATACAAAAAAACACACTTTAAATGATTTCTAGTTTAGCTTAGAAAAATTGGTTTTGTCAAGATATAGGGTGAAATTTTTATAATTATACCTTTCGATTGCCATAATGGTCCCCAACCCAAAATTAAGACACTGAAAAGTAAAATAAAATAAAATAAAATGTATTATTTTAAAAAATCAATTTATTGGTGATTTAGGCAAAATTTACCAAAGCTATGTTAGGTATGCTAAGATATGTTTAGGTTAAGTATGTTTAAGAGATTAATTAGTTTTCACATGGGATGTGTAAATTATGTTAATATTCACAATTGGGATGTCGATCCCACTTGGGTGTGCACTTTATGTTGTAAATCCCACTTAGGGATGCTTCCTCTCTCTCCCCCCCTATATAATGTGCATACTTGTAATACATTATTATGAAATGAAGGTATAGAGGAGTGAAGATTAATAAATAATTTAGAGTGAGTTTTTTATTCTACATTATTAGATTGGAAGAGATTTATGCCTGCTTGGATCTAGAGTTACTCCAATTTGGTATCAAATCTCAGTAGGTGGAAGTAGCTTAAATCACTTTAGCATTTTTTGGAGTGCAACCATAGGCTTATCCTTAATTAGTCTTGGACTGTGTCATGCCTTGCCTTGGATTGTGCATATTGTTTCATTGTATGACCTAATATCCCTTCCATGGAGTCCTTTAGCCTAGCTAATGGTTTGTTTCCTTGGTGCAAAGTTATTTCCATAGTGATCTATTGTTGTTCCAACTCTCATGGCCCACATGTACTTCATATTCCCACAATTGTAACATTGAATCCATCCACCATTCTATCTCGATGAAAATGGAAATGGCCCATCCAACCACCTAATAGAATCCTCTAACTACCACCAAAATACATGTGTCTCATCTCTAATGATGTACCAAATGGTTTAAATATCCTTTTTTCTCCATTTCACAAAGCTCATGAACAAATCTGCATAGAATATGTAATTGATGGATTATTCATTACATGAACTATGTATTATCTACATTCAGGTCAAATCAAGGTCTCAGGAATAGAGTCTTATGTTCATGGAGAATAAAACCTACCTCCCTTAGATCTTTCTCCCATAGACCTGCACCATATATCTTATTCCACTATTACCTAGCTTCTTTTAATGGCTATCAAAGGTTTTTCTAACAAAATTTTCTTTGTTTAAACAATAAATAACAATTTTTTTATTTATACTATTGAAAAGTTTGGTATCCAAATTGGCTCAATAGATTTTATTAAAATATTCAAGTGTGGGAAGGTCTTTGGTTTGAACCTCCCTTAATACAAACAAGCACACCTTTGATATAGAGTCATAGTTGTGGTTTTATAAACATTTTTTTAAGGGGGATAAAGTGTTTATTAAAAGAGAGGTGGTTTACTAAAAAGGGGGACATTAAGTTTTGTTCTAAAAATACAGGTGGTGTTATTAAAAAATTATTACCATGAGAGTTATAATTTTTTCAAGTGATGGAAAAACATTTTGTTGAGGGGATTCATTTATTCAAACACGTAACATTATAAATTTGTAAGGAGACAATTTTAAAGAAGTCATTTGATATTACCATGAGAGTTGTAATTTTTTCAAGTGATGGAAAAATATTGTGTTGGGGGGATTCATTTATTCAAACACGTAACATTATAAATTTGTAAGGAGATAATTGTAAAAGGAGGGATGAGTTTTTTGATAAAATGTCTAGATGATTCCTCTCTACATATTCTTCTTCCTATTCTATAGTGAAGAATTGGTTATTTGAACCATGAACCATGTCTAAAAACTAAATATGCAATAGTTGATCCATTCCAAAGGCCTATGGAGAGTCTTTAATGAAATTATTCCAATGTTTACCTCTAAAAAGGATAAATACTTGTTTCTTGAAAGCAATATGAAGCTCTTATTTTGATTTCCTTAAACATGTCAGACAACTTGTTGTTACACATCACTGATACCAAAACTTCAAAAGATGTATGGGAGATTTTTGACAAGTTATTAGATAAAATAAATCAATTTATAATACTGTAGTTAGATGTTGAGTTAACTTCGTGATCTCCTTATTTTCCCTCGATTGAGGAATTTCTAGAAAAGTTAAAATCAATTAAAGCTTGGTTAAAATATGGTGGTAAAAAAAATTAGATGATGATTGTATATTTATAATTTAGACCAAGTTAAAAGGGTCATTCATTGTATTTTATTCTAATTTTTATTTGATTATGGATGCCCTAGGAGATCAATTTAAAATGTCATCCTTTGAGCTATTTTTTGAAATACTTTCTCATGAACATACAAATTTAATGTCACTAGATGCCTTACCCAAATCAAGTTGTGCTTTGGTGGAAAATTATCCTAAGGGAAAATGGAAGACTAAACAAAAATAAAGACCTCCTAGTAAACCAACAGATTCAAACTAATATTTAGATACCACTCCTCAATTTACTAAACCTTCCACTTTTTGCAAACATAAAAAGTCATTTAGGAAAAATAAGGTTTATGATCCATGCCCATATTGTATTATAAAAAACATCCTAAGTCTAGATGTTATCATAAAATGGAAGAATTATAATCAACACTAAAACAACACAATATTGTTGTACCTTCACCTTCATCTTCTTATGACACTAGTAAAGGGAAAGCTCTCTTAGCTAGAGCATATTCTCCCATGTTAGTTAGATAGATGGATATTTTATTCTGGTGATTCTAATCATTTAAATCACTCTTGTGGTATGTTAAGTTCTATTTTTTATTACATCACTTCTTAGATTATCATGGGTAACTCATCATCGGTTGAAGTTTTGGGCTTTGGCACTATTCATATGTAAGATGGGTAAATCAATGATGTACTCCTTATTCCTAAGATTTATTCAAACTTTTATCCATTTATCAAATTTATAATTTTGGTATTGAAAAATATGAGTTTACTCCACATAATGTGTAATTATAAAATTGAGTGATTTAAAATATGTAGTAGTATAAGGTGTGGTGGACCATAGTTCACATTTGTATGCATTTCATAAATTTGAAACCTCTATAAGTTTTTCTATAATTTCTCATGTTGAAAATATGAGAAAATTGTGGCATGAACATTTTAGTCAACTCAATTACATGTATTTACAGTAGCTAATTTCCCAACACTTGGTTATTATCTTTCCAAAGGTCTAAAGTAATGATGGTGTTTATCCAAGATGCATGCTTGGAAAATAATACGAAGGTCCATTTCCAAAAGGACAATATAAGAGAGATAAGGCTCCCATAGAGTTAATACATAGTGACTTGATGACATTTCCCACTCATTCATTTTCTAGTGCAAAGTATGTACTAAACTTCATTGATGATTTCACTCAGAGGATTTGGGTGTATTTATTGTAGTATAAAAGTGAAGTTGTTAAGAAATTAAAATCCTTCAAAACCTTTGTAGAGAAGCAATCAGGGATTCACTTAAAAAATCTCTACATGCATAATGGGGATGGGGAATATGTAAGTAAATCCTTTTAGGATTATTGTACTAAACATGAGATACAACACCAATTCATGGTACCTTACACCCCTAAAAAAATGGTGTTTTTGAGAAAAAAATAGAACATTCAAGGAAATGGAAAATTGATGATATAATCCAAGTACTTAGCATCTCAGTCATGGGATGAAGTAGTTAATTGTGAAAATTACATCTAGAATAAAATTCCCTATAAGGCAGTGGTGAATAAGACTCTTGAATAAGCTTGGTTAGGAGAAAAATCTAATGTTTCTATATTTAGTGTCTTTGGAAGTAAGGCTTGGGTATTTATTCCTAATGATAAGTGCAAATATATGGAGATGAAGATCTAAAAACTCATAATTTTTTTCCACTATGAGGATATAAAGGCATATTACTCTTTGATCCTATCGCACATGATGTATTATTTCACGAGATGTTTAAGTTGATGATATGATCACTCTATTGGTACTAACTATAAACTAGTCTCCATATTTATTGATACCTCATGCACTTGATAGGGAGGGACTACTTCATTATATTTATGAAGACACCAATGATGATACCACTTTTTTACCTCATACACCACACATGTCCAAGTAGGCATAATATACCTTTCAAGTAGTTGATGATTTGGTTGATGATCCTTCTGATCCACACTATACTCATGCTCCAACATTTGGTATTTCTATTTTGAGCCATGCAATTTATAATGATACAATATTATATTTTAATGTGACTAATAAACCTATATGTGAAGCTACTATGCAAGAAGAACAGTCTTCATTCATGAATAATAATACACAGGAGTTAGTGGCTCTTCCTAAGGGAAGGAAAGTTATGCAATAAATGGGTCTATAAGACCAAATATGTAGCATATGGTGTTGTAGACAAGTACAAGGCTCATCTTATAGTTAAGGGTTTATCACAAGTCAAAGGAGTTTATTACTCTATTAAATTTTCCCTTATTATCAAGAAAGATTCAATTCACCTTGTTCTCTTTCTCTCTTGTTGCATCACACTAATGGCCAATATACTAGATGGATGTGAAGGGTTCCTCCATAAATGGTGATATCCAAGAGGATATCTATATGGACCAGACTCAAGGATTCATGTGGGATCTTTCACTTATTTGTAGACTACATCATTCTCTTTATGGTCTTAGAAAGTGCCTCGATCTTGGTATGAGAAGATGGATAATTTTCTTCTAAATTTTGAATTATATCATTGTGAGTTTGATCATAATGTTTACATCTTAAAGTAAGTTAAGGACATTTTGGTTTTGGTGTTGCATGTTGATAAGCTCATCCTCATAGATAGTTTAGATACCTTGATTCAAGACATTAAGTACAAGCTGAAGGCATAGTTTGATATGATAGATCTAAGATTTATACACTATTTCCTTGGCCTATAGTTTTATCAATATCCTATAGGGATATCTATTGGATAATAAAAGTATGATACAAATATCATTCAACACTTTATCATGGTTGATTGCAAGCCTGATCCTACACCATATCAGTTAGGTATTGAGTTAACTACTGATTTCACATCTAAGTTGGTTGATCCTACATTGTATTGACATTTGGTAGGTTGACATATACATGTCCCAATATCACATTTTATATTAAAATTATCTCTTAGTTCTCCCGTGAACCTCATGAGATTTATTGGAAAGCAAACAAACATATTCTACACTATATTTTGGGTACATTGAACTTTGGGATTTAGTATTCACCAATTGATTCTTTAGAGATTGAGGGGTTCATAGACTCAAATTGGGGGGATGTGTTATACATGTTGATCTACTTATAGATTCATATTTCACCTTGATTCTAGTACTATTGTATGGGAATGAAAGAATTAGTTTGTTATTACATTATCATCCATTGAGGTAGAGTATATAGGTGATGTTAAATCTAGATAGGAGGATCTCTAACTATAATAATTACTTGGTGAATTTTAATTTCCTCAGCTTCATACCAATTTGATTTAGTGTGATAACCAAAGTGATATTCAGATTACATGCAACCCTATAGAGCATCAGTGTACTAAGTATATTAAGATACAAATACATTTTATTTAATAACTTGTTCATGATGTTGTTTAATTAGAATTTGTTCCTAGATTTGAATAGGTTTCTGGCATATTCCTTAAGCCCTTTTCTTCTCCCTATTATCTTTAGTTATGAGTGTTACATGGGGTGAAGAAAGTTTTACTTGGGGGTAATTCTATATGAATTCCTTCCTTATTTCCTTTTTTTTATACATGGGTATCTTAGTAGGCCTAGTAGTCAAGACCCATTTGTGTTGGTTTCTCTCCCTAACCATAGCTTAAGGGAGAGTGTTAATGTGTTAAGTTCCATCTAGGTTAAGTGTGATTAAGGGATTAATGGGTTTTCACATGGGATGTGTACATTATGTCAACATTCCCACATGGGATGTCAACCTCACTTAGGTGTGGACTTTATGTTGTTATTCCCACTTAGCGATGCCTCATCTCTCTCTCTATCTCTCTCCTATATAATGTGCATATTTGTAATACATTCTTATGGAGTGAAGGAATGATGGTGTGGATATTACTAAAGCATTTAGAGTGAGCTTTATATTCTACATTATCAGATTTTAGTAGCTTTATACCTGCCTAGATCTAGAATTATTCCAATTTTATGGATGCTTGGTTCATAGTATAACAAGGTATAGAGTGCGATCAGAGATAACTCTGTCAGAGATATAAATGTCTAGTTGGTAGAAGAGAAATGTCTAGGTAATTATTTTAAGGTATAATTCTCTAGATTGATGATTTGGGATGCAATGATTAGTATTTTAAAAATCCATGAAGGGGAATGAATGCAGCTACACATATTATGGTCAATTTGAAATATATTATTTCATATTTTAGCCATTCCCTTCTTATAATTTCATGAGTTTTTTCATGTACTTTATGATGACTTTAGCCATTGATTCTAGGTTTGTGAACATGTTTATTTTCATTCCAAAATATTAATAAAATTTTATATAGCATAGTTATCATTTATTTTTTCTATCACAACACATCCTAATTTCTTATGAAATCATGGTACCTCTTTTTTATTTTGCCTTGTGGTCTAGTTGTGTCTCACTTTGTTCATATGCATCTAATTGATATTTTGCATATACGAGTGTTATTTTGGTCATATCTTAGTTTGAATTAAAAATCAAGTATTAAAAACTATTCCATTGCATAAACTAAGTTTGAGCCATAAATTTTCATATATAACACTTTGTTAAAAACTTCATCTTGACTCCCAAAAGCTAGGTCAAATCTAGGCATTCTATAAGAAACAAGTCAGTAAAAACATTAGTTATTAGAACTAGATCAACTACCAAAGTTATAAAAGGAAATAGGTTAGCTTAAACACTAGTTCCTATAACTAGGTCAACATCTGACCTAGTTTTTGGAATAAGGTCTTCCTCAATAGGCTCTAAAAGGTTATTTATGTGCAAAAAATAGATGTGGGTGGTTTTTTTGTTGTAACTTTTAAACCATATATTTAATTTTCATCCTATTTATTGCCTTGAAAAGGTGGTTTGAAAATATTAATCATAAATCATGTTTTTTATTCAATAATTTTTAATCATGCCAAAAATTGTGTTCTACGCAACCCATTCAACAATCCTCTTATCTGGTTGGCCATATGTTCTTATTGACCCTAAATTGATCGATTTGCTTGTTCCCGATATTAAGTTAGATCCCAAAGTTCATATAAAAACTCATTTCATTTATTTAGTTAATCTTGAGGGCTGATAATCACTAACATTCCTAAAGAAACTAAAAATGCCAACTTTTTTTGTCATGCCTTGAATTATCGACACTGTTCACTAGGCAGATAACAAGTTGGTTTTTTTACCATATCTTTCGATATAATGCTCTATTTTTCATTATATTTGTATCATTAGGGATATAGTTATATATAATTCACAATGGTGTTAGTTTTAAATGGGATAAGTGTAGGGCCTAAAACCTATCAACATTTTCATCTTGGGACTTTGTTAATTTTATGAATTGTTCATTTAATAGTTGATTCTTTTTTCTTTTATTATGGAAGTAATATGATTTATTTATTATTTTGATAGGAATTGGGAAAAGGGGATATACTATTCAAGGTGGATGATCTCTCACATGTATAAAATAGAATTGGACAAAGAGAATAAATCCTAAATCAAGATGAGTTTTCACAACTTGAAGATAAATTTTTCCCTAGAATTTAATACAATGATAATCCATCAAAAGAGGGAGATTCCACTTGAAATTGTGTAGATTGGAATAATGAATTATTATAATACTACCTGTTATGAAATTTAGCTTTTACATTAGTGAATTTGGGTATTTACTGAGAGGTAAATAATAATAGGTTTTTTAAAATTAGATTTGGTAGTAATATTGTTATATAAATAATATTATGATATTAGCTAGATTATATTATTGTTAATGGTTATAACAATATATTGTATTTAGGAGTTTTCTTATTTATAGGATTTTGGGAGTGAGAGAAAATAGGAGAGAAGTCACAAGAATAATATTCCTATATATTTGTGTAATGTCTCAAAATGAATTAATTTTGTGAGTAACAATGTTATCAGTATGTTTAAAATATTCTCTGTGCATTGTAAATTTTTTATATCAGCTCTCTAAATTACCAACAATGGTATTAGAGTAGGATAATTTAGGCTATGGATCAATGAGACATTATACAAGGTAGAGTCATTATAATTTTTGGTTGTCTCGAATGATGAGAGAAATTTTATGCCAGAGAATTAGACTTTAGGCAATTGGGAGTAGTATTTTTAGTTTTTCATAGATCTATTTTTGGCATTTAGATTCAGAGTTTTGCTCTACATTGGAAGGCATTTTGTTTTTTGTTAGGAGTTATAATAACTTTAAAATCATTGTTACATAGCTTGTGCACAATCCTTTATGGGAAACTACTAATTCTATTTGGTCTTTAATGCTGACATGTTAAGATTAGTTTCTTCCCAGCTCAGCTTGATTTGGTGTCGACTACCCAACTCATTTTGGAAACTTGACTTAGATTTGTCCTATTTCATAAAAAAATCTTCTAGTTCATAGTCCTCCATATGGCATTTTCCTTTCTTGCAAATGATTGATTCTAAAAACCTTTCTACATAGTCCAAATTATGACTTAACACAAATAACAACTTGTGTACTCAGGTTGTAGACCTTTGTACATTAAACTTTTAGATCTAAAGGCAACATAATTATTAAGGAGCAGTTGTGCACTTATAAATATTCAAAATTTTGATCTTATTCAATCCTAATTACTTATGGCTCATAGGATAAAATATATGGAGCAAAATTATGAGAGAAGACACTTTAATATTAAATCTAGAGTCAAAAGGTATATACAAAAGCCATCATGCAAAACTGGCATGACAAACCTATGCACCCATTGAAATCACCACAAAATATATTTTGGTGATCTCTGATCCATTGATTACCAGTCTGATCCATGTCATCTATTTGATCCTCACCATTTAAACTACTACAATTATTTTTTAGTGTGTATGTTCTATTTGGTTTAGATACCTATCTAGTTGACTATGATTGAAGTCAATAAGCACATAAAGCAATATTGTGTGTGTATCAATTCTACATGATTTAGTTAGTTAGTAAAGTATCTTTGTTAGTTATTTATAGTCTTTGATTAATTCATGTTATTATAGCTCAGTTACAAAATGTATTTTATCAAATCTCTAATGTAGGTCTATAGTTTAGTTAAAGTCATGTTAGGTATATAATCTTTAGTTATTGGTCAATTAAGTCAAGTTAAGTCATGTTAAGAGTCAATTGAGTATTTGAGTTTTCTTAAGTGAGTCCAAGACTTTTATTTGATGTTGAGATTAGGGTTTTTAGTCATAATAAAATATATTATTAGAATCATTTTATGTATTTATCAAAAGGGTCAATTTTCTCAATTAACATTATCAAAAGAGTCATATTAATTCAAAGTGTCGATCTAAGTCTAGTTATATTATCAAAAATGAATCGAGTATTAAGAGTTAGTCATCAAAGTTGATTCCTTTGTTGTATGGATGCATTATCACTTGTATGCAATGTCAGCATTATGGGAGGGATTTCCCTAAAAAATTAATGCATTTGAGCTTCACCAAGATATCACCTGAGTAAGTAGTATTATATATTGGAGGATAGAGGATACATAGAGGAAGGAGGTCTTTCAATGACCTCTCATCAGTTACCAATGATGGGGCTACAATAATGATGTGGTGACATATATAGTATGGTGTGTTTTTTATTTTTGCTTTATGTTTTTCAAAATAAGAACAAAAGTATAATGCCTGTTCAAGATAAGTAATTTGTGTGAAAATTGAAAACATGATTCCCTAAGGTGAAAACATTTTGAAAGGATAGAAAACACCTATGTAATTCAATTCATGGATCTTGAAAGGGTTTGTGGCAGATCTAGAAAACTATAGAAGGTGAACAATGTTTTGGCAACAATTAGGAGAATAACTATTGTAGAGATCCTATGAATACCTTACTTTTTTATAGAGATGAACCCCAATAACACATATGTTGTAGTCACATAATATAAATACAGGATGCATTATTTCACATAATAGTGGTCATGTGTAGTAAGATTGCATTAGTGGTATGTAGACCTATGATTATATGGTGGCATATAGTTCTATTCATTCCAAATTTTTAGAGGTAGATGGTATTCCTATTCATGTCACAGTTTGTGGTAAACTTATAAAACCATGGGAGGAGCGAGGCTCTCTTTATCAATATCATGAGCCAAATATGGCATGATACAAGGGGTGAGCACACTAAAGATAAGAGTGTGAATGTTTTTTCACCATATAAAAACTATGGGGGGGGGAATGTTAGGAAATTTAGCTTTTACATTAGTGAATTTGAATATTTATTGAGAGGTAAATAGTAATAGGTTATTTGTTAATTAGATTTGGTAGTTATATTTTAATACAAAAAATATTACGATATTAGTCAGATTATATTATTATTAAGATATAATGTTTTTAATAAGGTAAGGTGGCAAACTAGGGGCCGAACCCATTACAAGCAAAAAGACAAGAAGGCAATCAAACAAAATATGCCTTAAAAAAGATGACAACACTAGCCGAGAAACAACAGACACAAGAACAAAACACAAGAAATAGAAAGACCAGAGTCAGAGAGGACTCTCCTTACATAACCATTGATTTGAGAAGATCATTAAGTTTCTCAGTATTCTCCACATTGCCAGCATGCCCAGTATTACCCACCTCTTTTAGCATAGACATGTTTAACAAAATTGTATTCTGGAGTCCTTTGGTGAAATTTTGCTCCAGCCTCTAAATACAATCCTTTAAGGCCCCACTTTTAGCTTTCTAGTCAGTCTCATTCTCAATATCCTCTCCAACTTCCTCGACATACATTTTCCCCTTATTATCAGTAGTTTCCATAGTGTTAGCACCATGCTCCTCAGTAACCTCAAAATCCCTAGTCTCCCGCTTCCCTCCAGTGTCCTCCAAAATTTCCTAGATTTCCAGCTCCTTAGACTCTTCCTCCTGGGTTGCTTCTTTTAAAGCACTTTCTGTGTAATCAATCATTTTGGCCTTCGAGGTGGGTTTACCAGCAATCCACCCTGACCTTCACACTCTAGAGGAGAATCCTTCCTTATTAATATTGGAAGACTTGTGAGATTTACCACCTTAGCCCCCTATGGCCCTACCCAAATTTTTGTGGGTCCCTTCCATGGTCTCTTTAATATTCTCTTCCTCTTCATCAACCTTTCTCTTCTTACCCTTCTTGCTCATTAAGGAGCTGGGGGTATCAACAGGCATCTCTTCTAGGGTGGAGAAAGAAACATCTTTTGTCTTGGTAGGAGCAGGGAAAAAATAGGACTTATCAATAGCATTGTCAGACACTGGGTTGGAAGGAATGTCTCCACTATCAACTCTGATAGTCTTGGATGGCTCTAGGGCATGGTGAAAGTTGTATAGGTATAAAATTAGCCCCTGGTGTAGGGGAATAGGGCTCATTTCTAGCTTCTTAGCCATTTTATCTCTCACTCTCAAGATAGAGTGTTCCAAAGAGGAGAGCAGGTAAAAAGGGAAACTAATTATAACATTGTACTTGAAGTGATTTAACAAAGGGAGGTGGTAATTGTAGAACTTGGTAAATCACCCTTCGAGCATGAAGTACTTCATGAGAATGAAGCACACTCCATCCCATGGCTCTAGAAGTTTAGCACACTTGAATCCTCCTTGATATGGGATGAGTTCTTCTCCCTCACCCAAAAATAGTTTATGGCTTGCCAGATCCATAATTTTGGTTTTCCTTTGAAGTTTTATTCCCTGCATGGTCATTCTTGTGGCCATAGAAATCACCTTTTTAGATATTTCAAAACTAATTCTACCCACCATGACCTGCCTATTTAACCAAGATCTCACAAACTGCTCAGACAAGTTTTCATCGTAACCATTAAGCCTTTCCAAATATGGGTTGATACCCCCTTCTTTACAATAATGCCAAACCAGTGGATTATCTTTGAATTCAAAATAGGAGATAGGTTCAATTCAAATATGGTCTCCTCCCATTTTGTATTTGCAGACCCAAACTATGGAGTTCCTAAGTTCAACCTTCAACTTTGAAATGGTTTCTAACCCTTGTTTCCATTTATGCATAATGAAGATGCGATGGCTCATTATTAATAATACCCTACAGAGATGACATTGTCGACTCCCATGATTATAAATTATTTCCCATCAATTTTCATGATGAGACCTACATGCCTCAACCTCATGATACAATGAATCATGAATGATTGTCAAAAAAGTACCAAGGTTATCAAGTTTTGAGATCCCTGATGGCCCTCTCCCAATGGACTGCCTTTGGGAGCTATCCTTATCATCAATGCACCTCATTCTTGACAAGTCATCTCATTTTGAATAATCTCCCTAATGTTTAAGGGAATGTGACCACCTTGTCGCCACACCCTCTAACCTAAAAATTGCTGACCAAGGTCGGCACAAGCATCAGCAACCCTGTTTCCCTCTCTGTAAATATGGGAAATCTCTATTCCAAAAAACTTTTGCAAAAGAAATTGAATATCAGTAATGATGTATTTTAGCTTAATTCCCACATTTGATGCTTTATTAATTGAATCTATGACCATTTTAGAGTCTCCTTGTATACTCAAGTTCCTTATTCCTAGGGATATAGCTAACTTTAACCCCCATAGTAGAGCCATTGCTTCAACATAGTTGTTACTTTGGCATCCAATTATACCAACATAGACAACAAAAATCCATCCTTTATCATTCCTTA
The DNA here is from genome assembly GCA_037957365.1 of Torreya grandis. NCBI lineage: Eukaryota > Viridiplantae > Streptophyta > Pinopsida > Cupressales > Taxaceae > Torreya > Torreya grandis. The sequence continues at coordinate 1,097,984 of JARHVA010002529.1, read as the reverse complement.
TAATCCCTCCTCCACTTGATTTACCATCTGACTTGGATGCCCCATCAAAGTTGAGTTTCATCTAGTTAGGCTTTGGGGGGATCCATTTAATATTTAGTCTCTATAGTATTTTGGAGTTATTATACCTAGGGATTTGGTTTAAAACCTTCCATTTGGTTGCAATTTGGTATTCAATTTGAGATAGGGGTTTTTCCACAACATGAATATGAGCTATTGTGACACTTTCCATAATGGTCTTAGCAAAGGAGTTAAACACCTGAGATGCATTTCTAGCAGTGTCCCTAAAATTTTTGTGGTTGTGTTCTTTCCATAAAATCCAGCTCAAACATGGTAGAGTTTGCTTCTATAATTCCATAAGCTAGGGATGTGTGAAGGTTGGATTCTAGCTAAGAATTACTTCTTTAAGGTCAAAATTATAGGCCCATTCAATACCAAAATTGTTAAGTATTGTGCCCCATAATTCTCGAGCAAAATCACAGTGGATGAAGAGGTGTGAAATTCCTCTTTTGAACCACACAAGAAACATCTGCTAACCAGTGTAAACCCTCTCTTTTGAAGGTTATCCTAAGTTAGAATTTTTTTATGAGCAGCAACCCACCATAACATGTTAATTTTTGGAATAAGTTTATGATTCCAAACCTTTTTCCATACATCTTTATTTTGAGCTTCAGGAATGAGCAGATGGTAAGTAGATTTGACAGAGAATGATCCATTATTATCTGACCACCAGTATTGTTCATCCTCCTAAGGGAAGAGAGGGATTCTAATCTCCTAAATGCACTACTAGATCTCCCACACTCTAGGGAAAAGCTCAGGCCAGTGATCACAATAGTCCAATAGATTTTTCTAGCTTCTCATCCCATTGTTATTTTCCATATAATCACTGACCCTATCTCCAAAAAATTGAGTAGCCAAGCCAAAAATCTCTCCATAGTTTCCTTGTGTGATGAGAGCCTTGTCCTTTAACCAGATATCATCTTAGAATTTAATATGCCAGCCATTTCCAAGTTTTCATCTAATTCCCTGTTTAAGAAGGCTTCTACTTTTTAGCATTTTATTCCATATCACAGATCCTTGGGGTAATCCCGTCTGTTGAAGAAAGTTGGAATCATCAATGATATGCATGTATTTGGAATAAATTATTTCCACCCAATCATTATTTTTATGGATCAGGTTCTAACTAAATTTTGAGAGAAGGGCTTTGTTCATGTTCCTAATAGACCTAATATTGAGTCCACCATGAGATTTTGGAAGACACACTTTTTCCCATCTGACTAAGGATATTCTTTGTTTGTCTTCCACCCCCATACATAAAATTTTTCTTTAGATGTGTTCCAATTTCTTAGCAAAATATGTAGGAATTTTAAAAAGAGACAGAAAGTATGTAGGAATACCTTGCAGCGAGGCTCGAAGAAGTTGCAATTTACCAGCACTGTTGAGTAGTTTCCCTTTCCAACCAAGAAGTTTCCTCTGCATTCTTTCCACAATTCCATTCCAAAAACTAGGAGATACCTCTTTGACCATGAGTGGGAGACCTAGGTAGGTAGTTGGTAGAGTAGCTTCAGCACATTCTAATATATCAATGATTATATGTCTAAGTTCATTAGGAGTGTTGAAGAAATACACATTGATTTTTTGGAAATTTATCCTTTGTCCCAAATCTATAGCATAATTATTTAAGATATTCTTCCATCTTCTATCTTCAATCATCGATGAGATGCCAAAGAAGATGGTATCATCCACAAACTGTTGCACCACCATAGGATGAAGGGAGGATGCAGGTTTGATGCCCACTAGCTTTTTTGAGGCTATATCTGCTTGTATGTATCTTCCCAGTGCCTCTACCATAATGATTAATAATTACAGGGAGAGAGGGTCTCCCTGATGAATTCCTCTTGAGGATGAGAAAAACCCTCTAGGTACACCATTTACTAGTAATGAGAATTTTACAAAAGAGACAACGTTCCATATCAATCGAGACATTTTATCATTAAACCTAAATTTTCTAATCACTTGGAATAGAAAAGTCCATGTGACTCTATCATAAGCTTTAGAAATATCTAGCTTGAGAGCCATACCAGGGATTCTACTCTTATCCATAGAGTGAATAGTGTCATGTGTGGTGATCACAACATCAAGAATTTGCTTTCCTGAGATGAATCCTTTTTGAGCAGGAGAAATACTTTTATCTAGTAAAGGTTGAATCCTCATAACCAACACTTTAGTACATAACTTATAAACAGTGTTGCATAGACTAATGGGCCTTAAATTAGTAAGGTGTGAAGGTTGTGATTTTTTAGGAACAAGTACTATGAAGGTATTATTAGCTTGTTTCAAAAGTTTACTTGATCTAAAAAAATCATGAACAACAGTCGTGAGATCTGCTCCTACTATCTCCTAATATTTTTGAAAGAATATAGGAGGAAAGCCATCAGGACCGGGGGCTTTGAATGCACCCATGGAGAATAAAATAGCATGGACTTCTTCCTTACAAATAGGCTTTAACATCTCTAGATTATCTTCTTTCGTTATCAAACAGGGAATTTTATTAATGAATTGGTTCATAAGTCTATCAATTCTATCATTATTATTTTCTTCCATGAGTAGATTCTGAAAGAAAGCCCTGGCTTGTTCCCCTATCTCATTATCCTCAGTTATAATGTCACAATTATCCAGAACAAGCTTAGTTATTGAGTTGGCTTTCCTATGTTTCATAGTTGAGAGATGAAAGAAGGTAGTGTTCCTATCCCCCTCTTTAAGCCACTGAACATGATATTTCTATTTCCAAAAAACCTCTTCTCTTTCCATAAGATTATTCCATTCAGAAGATAAGACATTCTCTTCTTCTAAGGTGTCTTTAGAGTCATCCCTTTGATCTATCAGTTGCTGTATATCATTGAGTTTTCCCACTATATTTTTCTTCTACTGAAAGACCTGCCCAAAGCTGTATCTATTCCATCCATAAGCTTCTTGTTTAATGTGCTGAAGTTTCTTGACTATTCCAAACATAGGAGTACCTTTAATAGGAATTTTACACCATTTGGCCACCATTTTTCTAAAGTCTTTGTGTTTGATCCACATAGCTTCAAAATGGAATGGGGAAGTCCAGATTGTCCCTGTTCTCTCCAATTGAGGAAGATCGGGCAATGGTCAGACATGGTTTTAGGAAAAGCCTGCACATGTATATTATGATAATCTTTCCAGTTACTTGAGATAAGAAATCTATCTAATTTAACTTGAATCATTTAATCTCCTCTTCTTCTATTGGTCCAGGTAAAATTTTGGTTTTGTAGTTCTATATCCAATAATCCCCAATCATTGATAAATTTGGCAAAGTTGAACATGTTGTTCGAGTAATCCATAATCCCACCCTATTTTTTAGTAGAGTATAGAGGAGTGTTAAAGTCTCCAGCTAAAGTCTCCAGCTAAGATATAATGTTAATGGTTATAACATTATATCATATTTAGGAGTTTGCTTATTTTTAGGATTTTAGGTGTGAGAGAAAATAGGGGAAAAGTTATAGGAATAATATTCCTATATATTTGTGTAATGTATCAAAATGAATTAAATATATGAGTGAGTAATAATATTATCAGTATGTTTTAAAATATTCTCTATGCATATTAAATTCTTTATAACAGCTCTTTGAATTCCCAACACTATCTTGTTACCAACTTTTAATGGAAAAGGGTGCATTTAAAGGAGGAAAATTTATCTTGAAAATGATCATAAGGAGAAGTTAAAAAAATTACATGTGTCTTGTTCCCAAAATTTAGTGAGGAATTTATTATCTTATTCTTGGCATTAATTGCCTTGAGGTCATCTATTTGTGCACCAAATTTGGACCTTTGATATTGATCCATGAAATTAATATTTTCACCCACCCATTGAGTGGAGGGATTATCTCCACCTATGGGATGTTTTATATATAAGACCAGGAAAAATACATAGCAAGGGCATAGTTAATTTTGTAATAGAGAGTAGAATCATGGATCAGATAGTTATTTTATTGTAATTTATCACTTTCCTTGTTGGTATTTCAAGTGAGTAGTGTTTTTCTAAAGCATTTTTTTGGATTTCACCTAGTTGTGGTGGATATGAACTATGTTTTAAACCAAATATTTATCAAAATAAATTTTTTGAATACTATTGTTCATTATTTATGTATATATATGGTACTTTTTTCCATATTTATTCATAATTGAAACCCTTAGACTCTTACATCATCTTTGTTCATGACTACGTGCTTATTGGTCAAGCAATATATTTATTTATTAGATCTCATATAATTGATTGAATCAAATATATTTTCACTATAAATAGGCTCATTTATTTTCTCTAAACCCTCATATTTTACTCTTTTTGTTAAATATATTAGAGTATGTTAGTATAGATCTGAAACTTACAATCTGTGCTTATGTGTTTTATCTTAATTTTAAACTCTTGTAATTGCTATTTTTGCATTATTGAATCTATGTATACTATGTACATATTTTAAATCAAATGTGTTTTCATGATAAATAGAAGTTTATTATTTTCTAGGCAACAAATCCATAAGATCTATATCATGCTTATTTTATTTGAACTTATTCCAAGTGACCCCCCTTGAAATGAAATAGTTTCACATCAACCACTAGGTTACCCTATAAGCCAAGACCTAGTAGCAATATACCTTGGGGATATTTTAGTCTCATTTAGGAGAGGTTGGGTAGAGTTTTGCTATACCTAAGTTGGTGTGCTAAACAACCCATCAATATTAATTTCAATTTATTTCCACTGTCAGAACATTGTAATAGTCAATCAACTAGACAATAAATCTAAGTATCTTGATCTCCTTAGTACTTTCCATAATTAATAAATTGTATTATCATATCTATCTATCAATTAAATTTAGATTTACACTTGATTGTCATACATTATAATGTGAATTAATTATTATAGTATATCCTATCATGATACACATTAATCTAAAAATAAAGTAAACACTATGCCTCACTCATAGGTTCAATGTGTTAATTGAATGATGTGATTAATATATTCCTAGCTCATTTTCCTAAAAACATGAGTCAAATGGTCATGTTTTCTCAAAAATTTCAACTCAAACAAGGACCTAGTGAGACTATTATTGAATGTATACTTAGATTTAAGACTATGTTTACAAATATTTTTCATCAAATACCTGATAGTGAATTATAAATTATTTTATTGAATAGTTTTCTTTATCCACTCAAATATAATATTATGGTCAACACTTACCAATCCTTTGACAATATTTTTAATATGGTTCAAGAATTTAAGATTAAACTTCTAGAGGACAATTTTATTGAGTATACATCTAATGTGTATACCTTTACTATCTCAAAATATTATGGAATAAATAATCTAAGACTAATGATGTGCTAGATTTTAAAGCTAATAATGAAGCCAAAACCATAAATGCAGATTCATAAATACATGATAGGCTTATCCTTGCACCTTCTAGGAACACTCAATAGTTTAAAAAGCTACTTGAAGCTCCTCACAAAGTGCTCAAATTTTCTCTTGAGTTCAATTTGATTTGTATACCCCACCATATAAATTAGATCATTCTTGAGATTTTCCTAAAGGATATGATGCCAATAAATATTGTGATCACCATAGAGCTTCCATGAATTATACTAATCAATGTTTGAAATTGAGACATAAGATATAAGATTTAATCGGTAGTAATATTATTCAAGTTGAATGCTATAATATTAAATTGAATAAATATGTTATTATTCCAAATAAATGATTTGAAATATTCAATAATCCTTTACTAAATTATAATACTATGAAGAAATACAATGTTCATGTGACTATATCTATACATCAATCAAAGGTTTCTAAAGATCACATAATTGAAAATATTATGAGTATGGTTATGAGATCTGAAAATAAACCACCATATACTAAATTTTATGACAAAAAATTACAAATGATGATTCACATGATGTCCTCTATATATACATGTTGTTATTGATTCAAATCCTTAAATTAAACATGACATTATGGTCAACACCGGTTCTAGTAAAATTATATTTACTATGTAATTTATAGATATTTGAGGTTACCCTCAATGAGATTTACTTGACATAACAATGATAATTTAGAGATACAATGGTGTTACATGCACACCCATTGGTGGTATTATATTACCAACTATGGTAGGTCCTAAAACCTATTATTATTTTTATATTTAGTGTTGGATACTTGTTCATACAATATATTAATTAGATACCCATGGATAAATAAATGAGAACAATAAATTCCACATTATATCATTGCTTTAATTTTTTGCATATGACATAGCTTTTGAATTACCTATCAAACCTCAAAAACACTATGAGATGTCACCTCAAGTGCTTCCCAAAAATAAAATCATTCAACGTAATGAGGTATCACTGTAGTTTCATCACCTATAGTTATGGTTTATATTAATGCTTAGAAGTGTCTGAATGAAATTCTACCCACACTTTCAGCACAACATATAAAGTTATATGAATGAACTTTGAAGAAGGATAATGACTCTATACTTTAATACACAAAAGAAAAATTTCCAAGGGAAAATGGAAAGAGAAATAAAATAAAAAGAGGTGATGCACTAGAATAGAATGAATGCTTCCTCTATTTGAGTGTAACACAAATCTAAATGAAATATGCATATTGAAGTATATTGACATAATACATTAACTAAATATAGAAGTAAAATCTAACTTAAATATGTGAAAGGAGCTAGATAATCAAGAATAAATATGAAGGGTAGATAATTAGCCAAAAAAATATTTTGTTAATTGCAAGAATATATATATATATATATATATATATATATATATATATATATATATATATATATATATATATATATATATATATAGTTTCCTATAAAAAGAAATTGATAAAAATCTCATCTAAAACAAAATTTGGGGCTAAAATATTACATAAAATAAATTATTGATCTAAGTAGATCCAAGGAGGAAGTCCATTTTTAAAAAAAAGAGGCAATTAAATATATAGAGAAGAACAATATGAAGAAGAAATAAATTCATAGCCACTAGGTATTAGAAGTAGAGGAGAAATCAATACAAAATCTTCCATTTTGTCCATGATCTATGTAGCTCTTGCAGATTTGGTGGCTCAATAAATTTTTCAATTTTACATGACCAAGTAATTTTCCATGTTGTGCTCGCTTTTATTGATATATTTATTATTAGAAGAAGCTTGTAATATTTAAATAAAATGTTAGGGGGATTTTTCATATTCATGGATTTTACATAGAAAATATTTTATTTAATAGTGATTGATGTACTCTCCTTTTAAATAAAAATTAAAACTTTTAATTCATTTATGCACCTCTATCTTCTCAATATTTAAGCTAGCTGCATTTTTTAATACATGGGACCTTTATTTAAATGATTGGGTGATCCTAATAATTAAATAATTATTTAGGTCTAAAACATCAATAAATATATTTTACCATAGAGAATTAATTAAGATTTTATCTTAGAGGACCATATTTTGCAAGGAAAATAAATATTGAGAAACAATTAAGCCCGATGCAGATTTTCTTAGTAATTCCTACTACATTTTTATTTATAACATCATCTTCTCAAGTCAAATTTCTTGGATTTAATACTATTATAGTTAAAATAATTATACATACAATACTTAATAATCCATGTCTTGAGATTTATCTACAACCTATTTCACTATATCATACCATAACACCTAATTAGAGTTGAACTCTACCATGACACATCTGAATTAATATGCATTGTTTTTAATAGGTTATTAAAAATCCTAGAGACCAATATCACCAAATATATATTTGGGATGATTAGTATGGTTAATAAATATATTTAATCCATTTATTTTATACTTTTAAATATGCATCTGAATCCCCATGATGATGATGCCCTATCCCTATGTATGAAATTATCGACTAACCATGCTAACATATTAATTTTGCTTCACCGATACATCTTGTTATACTATAGTTTCTTACTATAGATAAGTTATTTATTTTTTATATAATGAATTTCAAGTGCATTCCTTAATTTTTTTTCATGCCTCATCTTTCTTTTAGATTTGACATCTTGTCAATTTCCTTATATTGTAGTAGAGTTATTATAGCTCTTTAGTTTATGTTATTTATTATGTTGTATTGGCCCTTTACCCTTGATTAATTATTCCAATCCAAAATTTTATGTAGAGTTATTAATGATTAAAATATATATAACAAGAACTTCCATCCTATCATCCACTGATTAATAAGAATTAGTAGGTTTTTTGGAGTCCTCCCATTTCTTCTATCTTTTGTTTTGTACCCCTTGGGTTTTCTTTTCTTTCTTAATTGAGTTCATCTTAATTTTTTGGTGTATGCCTATTGGCTTCATTTTTGTGTTCTCTTACTTATATAATATTAAAACAAAAGGAAAAAAATTTAAAAACATTCAATTTTTTTTTTTCATTTCTCTTTAATGTTGGATACATATTGTTCTTATCTAACTATTCTATAGGTTTTACATATACATGTTACACATATGATTCTAATTATATTATTTAAGTGGGAAATATATAATATATATAGGTTACATATTTTTAAAATTAGCTACATGATCTAATGTATCTAATAGAAAGCATAAATAAGAGATAAAATAGTAATAGTAATAAACAATAACTATATATCTGAGATAATAACAAAAATGAATAAATAAATTAAATATGATGAATTAATCTAAAAATTCAATACTAATCTGCTATGGAATACATAAATAGCCATTTCTTATATAGAGAAAGGCATGTATGATAAAGATCAAGGAACTCACACAACACGTGTAGTTCAACTGATATCTATCTACATGAATAGTGGAGTGCAACTCTACAGTAACAAGATAGGTGTCTAACTTGTGTAAATGATCAACACAAGTTGAATATTAGTTAAACAATCTTATCCTATCTTACCCTGAATAGTGGAGTTGTAATAAGATAAGTGTCTAAGTTAACTACTAGCTAAGCAAGCTTATCCTATCTAGTGCAAATTATTAATAAACATAATAAACTAATTACAATAAGTAATTAGTGCACCAAAATAATAAAAATAAATACAAGTAAATGTAATAAAGAAAATAAATTCACCAACACATATGATCATGTACTTATAGAGGCTATGCAACTAGTATTTATGATATATCCTAAGGGTAAGATCACATTGATTGTATGTCTCACAATGGATACAAATCACTAAAATGGGTTTATAATACTATCCTTCTTAATTTATATTTATCATATAGAGATATTTACATTTATTACACATATATTTATATAAAATACATCTTTATTGTTATATGAATGCATAAAATGTTTTTTTACTTATGATTACTACATGTATATATTATGTGCTCTCTTGCGTACCTATGACTTCTCAAATTCTTGCACATGCAAGTTTGTTCTTATGTGTAATTTTTAATGTTTATTATTAATGTCTTATGTAGTCCTTGTTTATATATGATCCTATTGTTGGAATGTCATATTTATTATGGTTTATGAGTGCTTGTAGATGATTTCCTATTACCACATGTGGTTACATGATTATGTGTGATTCCATACTTATACTATGTGATATACTATGTTTTGTGCCATGATACTTTTCATGCATGCCACTATTCATGATATAATATGATTGTTTCATAAATTTCCATGTTCTTTATCATGTATTTATTTGGGTATACTACTATTCTTGTGTGTGTGATCTAATGTTATATATATCCCTCCTAGGGGCATAATACTACTTTAGGACATGTTAATTATCCCTATCTTATCTTAAAATTAAGGGGGTTTTAGATTTATATTACAATAGGCTAATTGAATATGCATAATACGATAAATTTTATGCACAAGTGGATCTCTAATAATATTGTCTATAATAGTAATTAGATATTTCTCATGGTTAAAAATAAGATTAATTTTTTTTTTATGACCACGTAAATAAAAAAGTAAAAGAAGAGTGAAATGACTAAAATATGACACTCCTAATTACTATATTTTTACCCGAGACTGGAACCAAAATTTGGAAGTGACTACCATGTTGATCTATGAAATTAACTATCAACTACCATGGGGTATAATCCATGCTATGTTGAATGTGTACTAGAGAAAAATTATTGGTCATCATTTATATAGCTTAGTTTTTGCCAAATGTGTACTTGGGCATTGATTTTGTACTTAAATAAGTTTTATAATTTTTAAATTTATTTGTAAGGGTGGAGGTGATGGATATTTAGGTTGTGTGATTGCTTTGTAAAATTAATGGGTAAAAATATCTGATTTTTATTCTCGTTAGCTTCTTTACATATTTCTCCACAACTGCATGCAATAGGAATAGATAAAAATTAAAGGGCTTCTTGGACTAGGAAACCTTCAAGGAACCTTCCTACATATCCTACACACTTAGAATCAGATAAAATGTAGTTCTAGTGCAATATAAATAGAATATCAAGCAAGTGAGAAAAATGGCTTCACCTTTTCTCCTAAATAAATCACATGCAAATACATGCACTAACAATGTACTTATTTTGATAAAATTTGTAGCCAACACCTTTGAGAATATATTTAAAAGAAGTAATTATAATTTTTAGTGTGCTTAGATTAGTTCCTCTTGATATTCCTTGATGCTTATTTCTAGGAAATTCATATTGAAATGCCTCTAGGATGATATATATATATAGGGTTCTCAAAATTTAATTAGAGACCTATTGGTATGTAAGCTAACACGAGAAAAGAGAAGGAATCCAAAAATATATATAATAAGGGAAAATGAAGGAAAATGGGAAAAGGGCCAAAAAATTAAAAGGGACACAATTGACAACCCGCCAATTATTTATGAGATAGAATCAATGAATTGTTGATTGCAAACCAATCATAAAAATTAATAGAAGATGAAGAGAAAAATAGATAGGAGGGGATCCTAGAGACCAAAAAACATAATAGAGATAAAATAAAAAAAGTAATAGAGAATGAGGCCACAAGGAGAAGCAAGAGAGACATAAACACATATAAAAAGGCACAAATAAGTATATAAATTAAATAAATGACTAATATACACAAAATGACACTAAAAACATTTCAATAACATGTTTTGAAACAAGATTATGTGTTTACATAATTCCCTACTTTGATGTGTGTATGTGATGTGAATGCATGCACGTGTCAAAATAAAACAAGAAATTGAACCATGTATCGATACTTACCTAGGAAGGAAGGATGAAACATTTGAATGCTTGGGAAAACTACACTCACACTTTGATGTTCACAAAATATGGTATACCTATAAGCATCGAAAAAATTCCAACAAATAATCAACATCATTTATAAATCAGTGTGAATATAGTCAATTAAAATAGAAATTGAAACTATGAAAATAAGGACATATAAACATAATGCTATTTAAAACATGTTGTCATATATGGTAAATTTAATGAAAATAAAATACGAAGACACTTTATCAAGCTTTCTCACACTTTATCAAGTACTATAACTTTCAAAGCAAGTTTTGAAAATAGTTATGGATTTGGATAATTAGATTGATTATTTATAAAACCTATTTAAGACTTATATAAATATGATTTTATGCTACGGTGAGATAGAAAAATTAAGAAATTTCAAAAGAAAGGGTAAGGGAAGGTAGAAAATAAGATTTATATACTTACATGAATCAAATATTTTAAACAAACCAACTTGTGAAATTAGTCAAGCAACTATAAACTAACATCTAACTACACTAGTAAAAACTCATATCAAATTAGATACAATAGATATTTATGGAAAAAAATTTGTGAAATAGATTTCATAACATTGGCTTGAATATAGTTGGTTAATGATAAATTGTGTAAGCACATTCAGTTATAAATCAAGGTCTAAATCACAGCCCATGTATATAAAATGGTAATACAAGTTATCAACTCAATCTAAATATTCACAAATTAGATGTTTTTATAATCACACAAATAACATTTTCTCAATTCAAATACTCATGAAATCATAAAATCTGAGAAAGAGAACAAAAATAAGTCACATTGAACATTCCTAAAAATTTATAGCTTTATTGTTATTGAAAATAACTTCCTCTTAAATTTTAAGAGGTCCAAATACATAAGTATAAATAAACACCTAAGGTAGATTTCATGATAACCTAATTCAAGTTCATGTACATAAAAATAAACCAAAACTATAATTAATTCCACACATTCAGAAAAGAATTAAAAATAGTTAAGGTTGACTAAGAGTCTATGAAAAATTATACTTGGTGTAATACTAAGAAATGAGGTGGATAAAATAGAAAAGCTACTTTATATTATAGTTAAAACTAGGCATGTAGATTAGTTACATACAAAAAGAGACAAATTTTCAAACTGTTTATCAACCCAAGCTAAATACACTATTGGATGCCTATTGATCACTTTATCCCTTTTTAATAAAAAATCATGACACAAAAAAGAGTCATAAAATACTTATTTTATTGCAGTGGCTCTCTTATTATTCTTCTTGGCATATGAGACCAACTTAATCACCTCATAACTACTGCCTTGATTTACCTAAGTGGTTTTCTCTTTAAATATCATCATAAAAGGCACTAACTAAGCATTGAATTGGCTATGTGGGACCAATTTTACATTGGGTAGCAAAATCCATGTATATCAACTTATTTTAGAAGTCCAATTTTTTGTCTACTACTTTATCTATAGTTTAAAGCAATGCATGCATTTTAGCCTCAAAATCTTGAAAATAAGTCTTCATTTTCAAATAACATGTTTGGACCATGTTAATGTCCATCAAAGGCATGGCCTCTATATGAGGACATAAGTCCTATTTTATTTTGTTGTCTAGAGTAACCAACCTAACCTCTAATTGTGCAAACTTATTTTGATATTGCTTCACCTTTTATCCTAAATGAATATGTTTTCCCTTTATTTTAGCATATTCAAACAATAATCTATATAGGGATTTTAAGGATTTCTCAACATCATCATAAATAGTTCTAAATACTGAAACTTTGTTTTGGATCAATAATATTTGCATTTTATACTTCATCCCTTAGAATATCCTCTTATTAATTTCCCTTGTAACCTCAATGACTGACTCAAGGTCCTCTAAAAAATCATCCTTTTCACCTATCTTGTATTCCTTTTCTTGGTCAGGGTGAATATTTTCTTTTTAGTCTCAAATATGCCTATCTTGGATCCTTGTCTTACCTTTGTTCTAGTCACTTTCTTCATTAACCCTATATATTATTCAAACCTCATCAAAATTTTAGGCTTTTCCACTATTACCATATCTATCCTCTACATATTTTCCAATTACATTTGTTTGATCCAGGATTTACCTCATATAGGTAGAACAAGGGTTGTAGTGTGGTAGGTGGAGGATTTGGAGGTGAAGTCAATTTTTTTTAGGAATGGAAGGGTTAGCCAAAATAAAGGTTGTGGTGGATGGTGGTGAAGTGAACCTCAATGTAGGATATGGTCTAAGTGGTGTGAAGAAAGAGGTTGAAATGGTGAAATAAGGTGGAATGGATGGAATTAGATGGATAAATACACCCACAAAATTTATTATTTTATTATTCTTCTTCTCAGTGTCCTTAGGATAATTTTCCTACCCATGACACTTGTAATTCATGGCATAATTGTGACTTAAGAAAGTGGAGTAATAATTAAGGGGTCCAAAATATGCATTGGTCCAAGTATATGGAATTATCTATTCAAGACCCCCACTGTTATTATTATTATTACATTAGTGGGGGAAATAAAAGGCATGTGAAGGTACTATTGTATCAAAATACGGGAACCCAAGGAAATTCTTGTTGTGTCTTGTGTGGATGTTTGGGGCACAACTGCCTCAATCCCTAGAGTAAAGGAAATGACATAGTAATATGACATAAAAGAGTAGATGTAATGGAAATAATGGTAATTGGGGACACTTTATAATATATTGGGTTGAAATCCATTTTAATGGGTGCCTATCACTTTGGGGATAAAGGTTTAATAATGGGTTACTGAATTGGACTGTGATGGAAAACCAATATAAGCATCCTCCAATTCATGAATGGAAGGAGAAGGGGGATAAACATCATTCCCAATATTACTAATGAGAGTTTTTTGGGTTACTTGAATTTTTAGAATTGAACAAACCCCTAAAATTTGCCCTTGAGTCAATGAAACAATGACTAGAATTAGATGAGAAATAGGGGAAGCCAATGTTACTTGAGGATGAGGACTTTATATTAGTAAATTTGGTTTGGGTGACATCCCTTATAAAAAATTCCTTATAATATTCTCATTTATGGAGGGAACATATTATTCTAACTCAAGATATTTACATCTCTCCTCAACTCCACTATATTAAACTCTCCTGGTTGTCTCCAAGGTCACCTTAGCAACATCTATTTTTCTTATGACATGCATTAATCTTGAGGATTGATAAATATATGGTCTAAGGTTTGGGGATCATGATGATACATAACATTTAATTTTCCCTTTAATGACCTTAAAAGGGTTTCCACCCTAGCATAGGGATACCAAAGCCTGAATTTATTAGTAAATAACACAAATGAAGATCTATGGGTTATAGCATGGGTGAGTGATGTCCATATTTTGAAAATTTCCCTTACAACTTGAAAAGGTAGGTGATGTACCATGCCATGTTTGTCTCTTTTACATATGACATCTACCCTAGTCATTATTTAATGAACAATTTCTTATTTTGCTAGTACTAAGGACACACTTGAGTAGTGTTAATGGGGCCACCATCACACACCCTCCACTATAATGATTGTTCAATTGGGATAGTATTATTAAGCACCAATATTGACTAGTGTCCTCTTTATTTCCTTAGACAATATTGTCATAGGCCTTTCATTGAAAACAAAATAGATAGGTGGATAAAATATATATGTAATTATTTTGATATTCTACCTATATTTATGGATATATAATCTCAATAAAGCTTTGTATATTGTGACTCTAGATTCAAGATTCCATGAGTCAATGCATAGGAAGTCCACATTAGAAAAAAATGAATATGCCAAATAAGACATGTAAAAACTACCACCTTGTTTCACTATGTGACATTGATGGGCTAAATTATAACATATTATTTCTCCTAGGTAAGAATATTTCTATCATCAATAATCATGTAAATCATAGGCACCCAAATTTAATTAAATCTTGTTATATTTTTTACTCCAAATACTTTTTTCATTAGATCCATTACATATCTAACCCCTTGTATGAATTATTGAATTGGGATTGAGCTTCTATTATGCTTTCACACAAACCTATTAGAGTCTTTTGCCTAGTCCCTTAGTGTCTCTTTGATGTCATTGATCTCCATCCATTTGGAGAAAACTTCCAAGTTATATATGGTGTATGGGTTGGGTATTTATAGTATACCTTATAGGAAACTAGAAATTAAAGATATCAAATTGTTTTTTAAGTGTCTCTACAATGTCATTTTTACCTTCACTGACACAAAATATGTTATAAACTAGGTTGACACAGGGGTAAACCTTTGGATTGGTTTAAAATCAATGCAATTATTCCAACTTGATATCTAATATATCCATAGAGTATTCCATTATTTCAATATAGATATTTTAATCATCACTCACATCCTTGTGATACTAAATTTCATTGATTATTGCACTATAGTGCTATAGACCATGCCCAATTTTGTGAAATAAAATATTATGTTTTTGAATGATCGATCAGTTATAAATGAAAAAAATACTTCATAGTGGTTTACATATTGAATTTGAATTAATTTTTTTCTAATTCTCCTAAATTTTATCTCCTGATGCTTTGAAATCCAATGCTCAGTCATGAATTAGTTTGGAAATTTGTAATATTTCAAAAGTTATGAGAATTATGAGCTTTATAAATTCACTTGATCACTTCAAGTATTTTGGATATATAGTCACTTCCAAAAATAATTAATTATTAATAATTAGCTCAGTTCATGTGTCTTAATCACATTAAATGACCTCTCCTACTTGTTCATGTTATTTGAATTGTGTTTTAAATTTCCATTTTTCATAGCGAAGTCTGACTCAAACATTTGTATTTAATTATCTTTATACTAAGAGATGACCTATCTAATGAGTTAAATGTGAAGTATACAACCCATTTACACATTAAGTTGAGTCACCTTTTAATTAATCATATTTTGACGCCTAGATACTACCATGTTTGTTTTAATTTTATCTATAATATGTGGTACTATCTCACACACCCATGGATTATTTATATATATTTAAATTCCAAACCTCATCTCTCTATGAGAATATGAAATGGTGACAAGTGGTACATTTAATTGGATCACAAAATCATGAAGGTATTATATCAATTCCATTATGATTTTTCTCTTTAACAATTTAATATTTGTGACACCACAAAAATATGACATGTAACTTGGTGTAAAGGGGTCAAATAAATTTTACCAAAGGCTACATATAACAAAGATACATGCCCATGATAAGTGGCATCCCAAAACTAGGTTATATGTCCATAAACTGCAATACTTTGTTAAAATTTAAAATGAGAAAAAAATAGACAATTGGTACCTTTTAAATGAATCATAGGTTGATAGGTAGTCAGTTGTTTTTGAATTTGTTTAGAAGCTATTATGATGTTGGTGAATGACACTTGGAACAAATTGGATGACTTGGTCCTTTAAGATGAATAATGATTGAATAATAATGTAATTGTGTATGGTTTTAAATGATGTGATTGAATAAATTCTTGACAAATGGATCCCATTGGCACTTGGACATGGTAATTAGTATGAAAATATATAAATAACCTAAATGACTCCAAAGTTGTGAAAATGTGATGCATGGCTCAAACCAAATTTGAAAGTTTAAAAGAACATAAATGCCTAAAAACTAAGACACATGAATCCCCCTTTTAAAAAAAAGCCAAAGTGATAATGATTTTACATGTGAATGAATGTAACTAATGTGATTAAGTATGAATATTGTGATCTCTACACCAAGATAGAAAAACTCAAATCAAACATGTCAAAGCTAGATAATAAATAGGTTAACATTAAATCAAACTTATTATAAATTCATTTAAATCTCACAATTAATTTTTTTCAAAAGACTTGATGTGTCAAAATAATTCTTGTATCAAAGCATTCAAAATGTTGAATTATAAGTCAAATAGTAAGAGACATGCAATAAAAAAATTGACTTCGAATTGGAAAATTCAATGACTTTACATATTAGTTCAAAACCATGAAATTAACCAAATAAACTCAAAAACAATATAGGGTCATATATTCTAAATGAATGGGATCATGTTGATGACAAAAAATGGTGACTTCTATGGGGAAACATTATGTAGTGTTGAGAAGCTAGAATCTTTGATTTAAAATTGGAGATACATTAACAAATATTGAGAAATCACATAGTCTTACTAGAATTGAGGTTTTAGTTTTAAACATACCACATGACATACTAAACTTATTACCAAAAAAAGAACCATATGTGTCTGAAATGATAAATTACTTTTCAATTGAGATTGAATATTTAAACCAAAGATTAGTTTGATAAATAAAATCTTCTAAAAGTTTTTTTAATTTTAATTTATTTATGGGGATGACTTGGGTAGAGAAAGGCTCAATAATTTATCTACTTACAGCTAGACATCTATATCCCTTACATAGGTACCTTTGGCTCCGCTATAGGCCTTGCTCCATTCCCAGTTAGACATATATCACCCTGATGGAGATTACCCAAATGACCTTCTTTATAGAAAGAATTTTGATGTTTCTTAAAGGATTTTTTCTCCACTACTTGTAATTAAATAATTTGATTCTTCATAAGGTTGGTAACCAATATATCTAGGTTGAGGGTAACCTTAATAAATTATATTTTTTCAACCTTTCCTTTCATAATCCATTTTCTCTCTCAGGATTTTTGTTTATGTTTTAAGTGTTGTGGAGTCATTTCCAAGTGTAATAAAAATTATTATTTAATTCATATGACATTTCTACAACAATATACTTGATCATATTAAGAATATTAAATAACTAAGGATAAACATTGATGTATTCTAAATCTAGACCAATTTTTTTGGGAATCTTCACATTGTACAATTTATCCAAACTAGGTCGACTTTTGTCAGAGATGATTTATATTCAAATTTATCAATAGTTCACAATAAATTATCTTTTAAAAAAGAATTATTCAGTAACAAAGAAAATAAATAATTTCAAAATGAAATAACTAACTATGAAATTAAGATATCTAATCTATGAAATCAAATCAAATTAATCTATGAAGACATGATAAACTAGTCTATGAAAATGAAACAATGATTCTAAAAATAAAGTAATCTATGTTACCTAACCTAATCTACTTTAACTATAACAAATGGATCATTATGTAGTAATGGATGATGAAAAATATGATAATTATTGATTTAATTAGTACCCATTCACTGATAGTGATATGGTAAAGCCTTGCATATCTTTCAATCTAAAATCATTATTGCTTAATATCTCCAAAATCTAGTATGGACCAATCCATAATGGGGTGAGTTTTACATGTTGCCATTTATTTTAACAATTTTTATCTGATAGTAGAACCCTATATAAAAATATAAAATATGTAAACTTAGATTTATTTTTGAATCACATTTTGATGATATCCTACTTACTTATGTTTTGGAGAGCTTCCTCACATGCATAATCCATTTGAAAAAAATTCACTCGATCATCATTTTCAATATATTCTTGAATGAATTAGTATGTGGGTAATTTGAGTGTCATAGGTAATATTGGTTCTTTGACATACACCAAAATTAATTGTGAATTATGCAAGGCTTGTTTGTATCTATTTTGGTCATACCATAGTGTATAATTTAGTAGAGAATGTCAAACTTGAAGTCATTTCTCAGTATATTAATTAATTGCATCCACCAAATTATTATTCATGGATTTAATAATCCATTCCCTTGTGAGTATTAATTAGATGAAAAATTCAAGGTTATGTTGTTATCATAAACTCTTTCTGTGAGTTCTACTAGTTGAAAACCAAGTCTATTATCATAAACTAATGAAACTGGTGTGTTAAACCTGGTGACTAGATTATCTTAAAAAACTTGATTATTTATTTATAGTACTATTATTGGTATAAATATATTTATTCCACCTTTTAAAATAATATGTATGATTCAATCTAAATATTTCCCCTACTAACTATGTAGGGTTTATAACTCCAATAAAATATAATTCCCATTGAGCAAAGGGACATCCTTCAGTTATAGGTTAGAGTGGAATTTATGCATGGGCCTCCCTTTCAATGAAATTTTGGCACTTGTGATAGGTTATAACATGATTATGTTCATCTCTAAATATGGTATACCAATATTACCAACTCATAATATTTTAAATGTTATTATGGTTGTTGAGGGATGAACACTACCCAACCTTTCATAAAAATTGGTCATGATTTCTTCTACTTCTTCTATTGATACATATTGTAGGTATATATTACTTTATAGTTATTCTAATATATAATCCATTTATTTATAATATATTGGGTTTACTTTAACCTAAGTTATATTATATTTTCTTTGTTCAGTTTTGGAGGACATCTCCCATATAACAAGTAGTGAATGATTGGATCATACTAGTCATCATCCATCATCTATGTTTGATCCAAGTGCATGTTAGTGATTATGGGATCAAAAAAAATTGTTAGATGTGTTATTCCTTTAGATCTTACCATATTGTATTTTTTTTATCTCTCATTCATATCCTTGGAGTTTTCCCATCCATTGCACTCTTCATTCACCCAACCAGTTTCATCCTAACATGAGTTTAAATCTTGGATTAGGGATAATTGCATGAACCTTACTACATAAGATGTAATGCCTAAATTTATTTACTAATTTGGCCAATGTATATGTAATATTTTAAAAAACATAATAACTAATCTCAACTTCCTTCAAATTGGTGTTCATGAATGCTATAGGATGTTCCTCAGAATCAAATATCTATTAGTATGGTCTGATGTGAATAAATAAAGGTAGAAGTCTTTTCTAAAGTTCATACTGACCAAAATTGGTGCATGAGAAATAAAATTATTGATGTATTTAAATTACCTATTATCCTATAATTTAAATCACACCTTTGCATCTTATTTTAACATATCATTTGGTGTTTTGACAATTTTAGAAAATCCTTAAATAAACTTGCATACAAAATTGATCTTACAAAAAATGATTCTAATTTTTTATTACTAATAGGAAATGGAATATTTTAAATGGTGTTATCTCATTCCATGTATATATAAATACACTTTTTAGTAATTATATGACCTAGTAACTTACCTTTTGTGATGCTAAAGATACCTTTTTTATAGTTCAATGAAATACCATACTTTTTGTATATGTCAAAGCCCTTCCACAAGTGGTGCACCTGATCTAAACTATTTTTAGAGAAAAAAGTGAGATCATCCATATATATAATATTACACTTACCAACCAATCCTTTAAAGTCTTAATCCATAGTATGTTGGATAGTTTCTTCTATATTTATCAATTTGAAAGGAATTGTTTTAAAGTGGACGTTCCCCATTTGGTATTGAATGATGTTTTTATTTTGTCTTCTATATCAACCAAAACTTGGTTGTATCCACAAAAAACATATAGCAAGGACATCATATAAAAAAAATAACCATTTTAATGACTCCATATAGAGAGGGTAAATGATAATTATTTTTGTCAAATGCCTAGTTTAGCTTTTTAAAATCAACACACAATTGAAATTATCCATTTTTTCACACTAGTACCAAACTAACCACCCAATTTGAATGTATAATGGGGAATATAATTCTAGATACAAAAAAATATACACCTCATTATGCATGAGGCATTCCATATTAGGATTAATGGGTATTTTTGTTTGTCTAGAAGGTTTTTGGCCTTCTCTGAGTGGGATAGTATGAGTAATAACCCTTTGGATCAAAGATATTCAAGTTATTGTATGACCACACAATGATGCCCTTATACTATTGGAACAAGGATCTGAATTCTTCCTTATCTTATTCATTACAACACATGTCTATGTTCATGTATTGAGGATGTTATCATGACCCTATATTAATAGGTGTGAACTATTGTCCACCAAATTTAGATTGCACTAAACATCGAGTGCATATATCTAGGTTCAAATGTCCTTTATAGTGAGACCATCCCTTTGAGGATCCTATTTTCCTTGAGTTTGATGATCCCATCATCTCCTATCTATTTTTCATGAGAGGCATCACTATCTTTTTTTTCAATTTCTTGTAATTTAAAAAGCACTCGTAATACTCATAAATTATACTATTTATTTATCATTATCAAACACCTAGATTTTTTTAATGTTGTTAGGGAAAAAAGTACAAGGTACTACTTCAATAGAGAACTTATGGAATTTTGAATCATTTAGAGGAAATATATTTACTTTAGAGGTTTCCAAAGAATCAAATACTTCATTTTGTTCCATAAGAATTAGTGTTATATAAAAAGCAACAAAAGGTATAATCAGATCCCAAGCCCTATGTTTATAATTCATTAGATATGATAGTTTACACTAGAATCTACTCCTTAATTAACCACTAAATTATAATCTCCATACATTAATGATTATTTTACACCATGATTTAAATAAAATTTCAATCATATGATCAAATCTTCATAATCAACCAAGTTATTGGTGTAGGGGATTTACAAATGATAGGCTATAATATATTATTTCCCTTGAGGATTAACTAAAACTACACCTATGCTTGAACCTTGATTAGATCAGGTCCCATCAAAATACAGGGTCCACAAACCTTGTGTATCAAATTTCATGTCTCTCTTGTCATTAGTGGTCATGGTGGTAAGGGTATAATCACCTATGTTAGAAGAGACAAATTTACCTTTTCATTCTTTATATTGTATTTAGTAATCATATACTTCATTTTTGGTTATCTATCCACCTACATCTAATTGGCCATGCCTCTCTAGGGCATCCACATATGCAAAAGTCCATGGAAATATATCCATTAAGCATATTAGACCAATCTATACTTAGTAACACTCCATAGGCCTTAAGGATTTTTACCACCTCGATGTCCATGGATTTTTGAATTCTAGGCTTTGGTGCTAGCTGCATGTGGACAATCAATAGTTCCTCAACTATTTAAATATGGGATTTATATAATTGAAACACAATTCTTGTATGATTTCAAGAGAGTCAATCCTAATTTCATAAAAATACACGTAGACATAAAATTCACTAATGATCTTGAATTTACCAATAAATAATGTAAGTTTTTTCCAAACATTATTATAGTGAGAAGGAATGTGGGTAGTTTAGTATTTGTCTTATGTATTTCCACATTTATATGTTTTGTTTTATGCTTGTTTAGGATTGGTTTTTCCATGATAAATTTTAGGATCAAGTCTCATTGTTTGATGATTTTAGATAATTCATATATAGTTATGTTTTCATTGATATTTTTCATATCCTCCACTATATTATAGTTAACTTTATGAAGAGTGTGTTGAGCATCTATGGCCAATCATTGGTCATCAACTATAGGTAATATAGTATCATTATATATTGTTGGATATAGAGGTATTGCATCATGATTTTATGGGGTGGATGTTTTTGAGAGTTATTATGGCCTACTTTTGAGTGCATAATTAATTTGTTGATATTGCTAAAAATTATGTACTTCATCAACATTCTCTTTGGGTTCATTATCTTCCTAACTTGGGAATCTAAAGGTTTATAACACCATAGTTATATGATGGATTATATTTGAACTCAAAGGGTCAGATATGCTTATATGATTTAGTTGATTAAGGACTATGTCGTATCCCTCCATTTCTTTTTGTAAAATTTTGAATGCATTATAAAATTAAACTTAATCAAAATTACCAGGCTAAGCATTAATATGAACCCTACACTAGTGTGGTAAATAAAATTCATAGATATTAATTTCTAAGAGTCTATTCAATGATAACTACGTGTTTTTATTTGGGTGATTAAATGACTTATTATACCTTTGGTATGAAAAGTTTCTATTGGTGTTTTCCCCACTAGTGTTACTTATTTTATTTTTCAAATTAAGTCATTGCTAAGTTTTTTTACCATGCATTATATTGCATCTAATTCCCATTTGTGGATTCTTATGTTGGCTTTTGTGTGGTAATGGTGGTAGGGGCCAATACTTGATTTTGATTTGCATTTGTATTTTGATTGGATTATTCACCTAGGAAACCTAGTTGTTGGTTAGGAGAAACATGCCTTAAGGGTAAAAAATGAGTGATTTGGGATAAATTAATTAAAGGTTCATTCTTATTCCTATGTGGAATATGGTTCAAGGCTAACATGTTTAGGTTGACATTGGGGATGGTAGGAAACATATGAATTTGAGGGTTTAGTTGTCTTTCTATCTTAATAGCAATATCATAGGCTAATCTTAAGTCAGTCACTATAGGATCCTTGATAATAAATATTTTTTTCATGGGGTCTAAGGAATTCCTTTAGATTTATAATGCTAATGGGGCATTAAGTCTATATAAAAATCTAACCTAGTTGTACATTTTATAGAACCTTACATTAAAGGCTCCGATGGGTTCATTAGATTTCCTTTTCATACTAGAAAAATGATGGTACAAGAAATTAGGATCAATTAATTATCCAAATTTGGATAAAAATGTATCTTAAAAGGTGGCCCATCTAATGAAAAATCTTTAGGAAAGTCTCAGAACCAGTCATCTGCTGATTCTTGAAATGTGAAGGGAAATAACCTACATGTTAAATCCTCATGTTACACATTCAATCACAGGGTGGATTTAAGGTAAGTTATATGTTCATTATCAATTTTTAATCCTTTAAGTGTGAATGGAGATACCTTTATGTAGTCATACATAACTCATGAGTATCCCTAGGAATATTGATAATAGATCCAACCAACCAAGCCATAGGTCTATGTTGGTTAAAAGTAAAGTTTATTTGGAAATTTGGTTGGGTCCTTAAATTTTTGGGTTTCCCTTTATCATATCTAAGTCTTTGATGGGTATCTAATGGTTGAATAAAATGAGTCTTGATTCAAAGTTTGATCTAGTGAGTCTTCAAGATATATACATATTGTTAGAGTTTACGGTTAAGATTCTAGTTAGGTCCTCCTTCTGTCACCAATTTACTTCCAATTTATGTGAGTTACACCCACCTAATGGATTGATGGGATATATAACTCTCATCTTAAGATTAATGGCCATCACTTTAGGGGTATTTATTTTATGAGTAACCAAGGGGTGAAACAACCATGAGGGAAATGTGGTTACCTATTAACTTAAAAAAAACATATTTGGATAACGATAGGTTATTTCTAAAACTTATTATGGGATTATGCACATATGATTCTATGCTAAGGTGAGGCATAAAAAATAAATAAAATTTAAAAGAGAGGGTAAGGCAAGGTAGAAAATAAGCACTCTATGTATGCATGAATAAAACATTTTAAACAAAATAACTTGTGAGATTAGTTAATCAACTTTAAACTAACATCTAACCTACTCTAGTAATAACTCATATCAAATCAAATACAATAGAGATCCTATGGAAAAATATTTTTGAAATAGATTTCATAACATTGGCCTAAAGATATTTGATTAATGATAAATTATGTAAGCACTTTTAATCACAGATCAAGGTCTAAATCACAGACTTGTTATCGACTCAATCTAACTTTTCACAAGTTAGAAGCTTTTCCAATCACACAAATAATTTTTTCTCAATTAAAAATACTCATATAAATTATAAAATATGAGAAAGAGTAGAAAAATTAAGCACATTGAATTTTTTTGATAATTTCATAGCTTTATTGATTTTGATAGGATATTCCTCTTGAAATTTTAAGAGGTCCAAATATAAAAGTATAAATATTCCCATAAGGTAGAGTTTACAATAAATTAATGAAATTTCATGCAAATACAAAGTAAATTAGAATTGTAATTAGTTCTATGCATGCTAAAAATAATCATAAAAACTCAAGGCTAACTTAGAGTCTATGAAATATAATTAGATGATGTAGTACTCAGAGATGAAGTAGTTAGAGTTGAAGAGATACTTGATCCTATAGTTAAAACTAGGCCTATAGATTGGTTGCATAGAAAAAGATCCATGTATGCAAACTATTTGTCAACCTAGGTAAGATACACTATTTGATGCCTAAATAACACTTTATCCTTGTTGAAATCTAAGTCATGACTCAAAATAGGGTCATGAAAGACTTATTTTATTGTAGTGTCTATCTCAATATTATCCTTTGAATATGAGACCAAATCAATCACTTCATTTTTTTTGCCTTGATTTTCTTAGGAAATTTTATCTTTGAATATCATCATAAAATGCATTAAACGAGCATTGAAGTGGTCATGTGGGACCAATTGTCCATTGGGAAGAAAAACTCTAGGAATGTCAATTTCCTTTAATAGTCCCAAAATTTTGTCTATTTTATCTATAGTTCAAATCCCTGCATGCATTTTGGTCTCCTACTCTTTAAAATAAGCCTTCATGTTTAAAAACCATGTTTAGACCATGTTAATGTCCACCAAAGGCATCCCATCTATATGAGGAAATAAGTCCTATTTTATTTCCTTAGCTAGACAGTCAACCTAGCCTTTAATTGTGCAATATTATTTTGATACTACTTCACCTTTTGACCTAAAGGAATAATTTTTCCCTTTGTTTCAATAATTTCAAATATATGTTTTATAAATATTACAAATCTTGTTCACATAAAAAATATTTCCTAGTGCTGTGACTTTAATTTAGGTTAGTAATATTGTAATTTTATGATTCATCCCTTGGACTACCCTATTATTCATGTCCCTTGTAGCCTTAATGATTGAATCGGGGTCCTTTGAAAATTCATCCTTTTCACCTGGCCTAGTCTTCCTTTTCTTGGTTAGCATACAAATTTTCTCATTAGTTTTAGAGATGGATGTATTGTAACCTTATTTTACTTTTTTTCTACCCACTCTCTTCATTGACCCTATATATTTTTCAAACCTCAGCAAAATTTAAGGCTTGTCCACTATTACCATATATACCCTCTTCACCTTTGCCAATTAATTTTTTTGGATCAAGGATTTACCTTGTGTAGCTAAAGCAAGGGTAGTAGTAGTGGTAGGTGGAAAATTTAGAGGTGAATTAAAAACTTGTGTAGGAATGAAAGGGTCAGCCAAAATAAGGTTATGATGGATGATCATGAAGTGACCTTTGATGTAGGAGATGGTTTACGTTGTGTGAAGAAGGAGGTTTGAGTGGTGAAATAAAGTAGAGAAGATGTGTTTGGTGGAGTGGATGGAATGGGATGGATGACTATACCTTCAAAATTACTATTTTATTCTTCTTATTCTTAGTGTTATGAGGATTTAAAATTATCCTACCAATGACACTTGGAAGTCTTGACATCATTGTTATTTGAGAAAGTGGACTAGTAAATAGGTCCAAAATATGAATTGGTACAAGGAGACGGACTTGTCTATTTAAGACCCCTACTATTGTGATTATTTTTGAAATATTAGGGAAATTATAAGGCATGATAATGGACTATTGTATCAAAATAGGGGAATCTAATTAAATTGATGTTATGGCTCATGTGGATGTTTAGGGCACAGCTACCCAAATACATAGAGTAGAAGAAATGGCCACAACAATATGAATTGTAAAAGTATATGTAGTGGAAACCATAGAACTTTAGGCCATGCTCAAATAGATTGGGATGAAATCCATTATAATTGGTTTCTATTACTTTAGGGATTAAGGTCCAATAGTGGGTTTTTGAACTATAATTAAGGTGGATAACCAATAGAGGCATCATCCAATTCAGACATGGAAGGAGAAAAGGGATTACAATCATGCCCACTAGGAATAAGGTGAGCTGATTATGTGACTTAATTTTTTTGGGTGAACTAACCCTTGATATTTACCTTGTGTCAAAGAAATAGTGACATCAATTAGATGAAAAACATGGGAATAAAGAGGTACCTAAGAAGTTTTTGTTTTTGGTGAATCTAGTGTAGGTGGGATCCCTTATAATACCTTCATTCTTAGATGTTCACTATGGAGGGAACATATTATTCTAACTCAAGATTTTTTTGTCTCTCCTCTACTATACCATATTGAACTCTCTTAGATATCTCCAAGATCATCCCAATAACATGTATTTTTATTATGTCCTCCCCTTCATCTTGAGGATTAATAAATATATGGTAAAAAGTGTGGGGATCATGATGATATACAATATTTAATTTTACCTTTAATTTCCTTAAATGGGTTGCCACCCTATCATAGGGATCCCAAATCATGAAATCATTAGTAGATAACACAAGTGAAGATCTATGGGATACAAAATAGGTGAGTGATGTCCATATTTTGTAAATTCCCATCCCAACTTGAAGAGGTAGGGGATGTACCCTTCCATTTTTGTCTCTTTTACACATATCATCTACCCCACTCATGTGTTGATGAATAATTTAGTATTTTAATAATTTTAAGGACACACCTAGTTAGTGTTAATGGGGCCACCATTGCACCCTTAAATATAAATATTATGCATTATGGATAGTACCATTAATCACTAATATTGACTACAATCCTCTTTATTTCCTTGAACAATTTTGGCATAGGCCTTTCATTGATACTGACATAGATAGGTGGATAAAACCAATCTAAATAATTTAATATTCTACCTATATTTATGGATATATAGTCTTGAAAATGCTTTTTGGATTAGGAATCCAGAGTTGGGAGTCCAACCATCAATTCATGAGTAGTCCAAATTAAAAAAAAATACATTACCTAAATAAGATAACATGTAGAAACTACCAACCTATTTCACTCTATGAACTTGCTAGGCCAAATTATAGTAGATTATTTTTCCTAAGGTAGGAATCTTCTTATCATCAATAATAATGAAAAGTAGAGGCACCCACTTTTTATCCACTCTTGTTATATTTATTACTCTAAATAATATTTTCATCATAGTCATTCCCAATCTAATACCTTGTTTGAATTATACAATGGGAATTGATCTTATATTCTGCTTATATCCCCCCTCTGGGGGGGACATAACTAATAGATAGTTTATCTTTCTATCTCTCTATCTTAATATCTATCTATCTATCTCTCTCTCTATATATCTCTCTATCTCTCTCTCTAATATAGGTGTTAGTTATATCCCCCCTCTAGGGGGGATATAACTAATAGATAGTCTATCTCTCTATCTCCCTATCTATCTATCTCTCTATCTATCTATAGTAGAGTTTAGGAGAGTTGTCTATCTATATAGTTTAGTAGAGTTTAGAGAGGTTGTTTATAGGTGTTAGTTTATAGAGGTACCTTTCCTATCCCTCTCCTCTCTATCCCTTCCCTCTACTAAACCTTACTATCCCTTCCCTCTCCTAAACCTTACTATCCCTTACCTATCCCTCTCCTATCTATCTATTAGTAGAGTTGAGTTTAGGGAAGGTATAGAGAGATGGGGTTTAGTTGTAGTTTTAGTTTAGAGAGGAGAGGTTGAGTTGTATTTTAGAGAGTAGAGGCACCCATGACTGAAGGGAGTGGCACTGCGAAGCGGCATCCCCCTTGGGGGGTAGGGGGGTTATAATTCTCTATTCGTAGAGAGGGGGAGGGGGAGGGGGTACATAGTTCCTTACCTTATAAGAGTTAGTAGAGTTTATATAGGTGTTAGTTGAACTAACACATATCTAATATATAGTAGTTAGTTGAGTTTAGATAGGTGTTAGTCTCACTAACACCTATCTAAACTAATAGATAGTAGTTGAGTTTAGATAGGTGTTAGTTATATCCCCCCTCTGGGGGGATATAACTAATAGATAGTAGTTAGTCTCGTTGAGTTTAGATAGGTGTTAGTTATATCCCCCCTCCAAGGGGGATATAACTAATAGATAGATAGTAGTTAGTTGAGTTTATATAGGACTGAGTGAACCCCACCTCTCTAGACCTATACTTAAACCATACTATCCCTCTCCCTCTCCCTCTCCTTACTATCCCTATACTATCCCTCTCCTATCTATACCTTCCCTCTACTATCCCTCTCCTATCCCTCTCCTATCCCTCTACTATCCCTCTCCTAAACATCCCCTTACCTACATTTAGGCCTATCCACTACTGCCCCAGTTACTGAGTATAGGTGTCGATCACCCCTCGGCCACAGAGTGCCCTTTCACTGATGCTATCCTAAGCCCTCCTAGATCTTATATCTTTCTATGGAGGGAGGGAATCCTCTCCTATAGGGAGGGAGGGATGGAGGGAGGGACTCCAAAAAGGAGGGAGGGAAGGTAAGGCCTAAGAGCTCTGAGGGAGGGGACGAGAAGGGACGGGAGGGGAGGGGAGGGGAGGGGAGGAAATAGTCAGTTGGACTAAGCCCCTCTCCCTCCTTACCAAGCCCCTCTCCCTCCTATCTTATCCAAGCTAGAAAAGAAAGACAAGCCCCTCTCCCTCTTATCCTATCTAAACAAGCTAAAAAAGAAAGAAAGACAAGCCCCTCTTGCTCCTATCCTATCCAAGCTAGACAAGCCCCTCTCCCTCCTTTCCAAGCCCCTCTCCCTCCTATCTAGACAATCCCCTATCCCTCCTCTATAGACAAGCCCCTCTCCCTCCTAGAGAGAAGATCACTCCCCTCTAAAAGATAAAAATGCCCCTCTACAAGAGAAGATAGAGAGCTAAGAGAGTGGAAAACCCAAACAACCTACTTGCTTGGTCAATGAATTAACTCTAGAGTTTCTCCTCTCCTATAATATAAAGGAGTCTAATCTAGGAGAGAAACTACTCTAGAGGTCCTCTTATCTAGAGCCTATATATAGATATAACTAGAAAATAATCCCTCTAATGAAAGATAATTGTCCCTCTAATGAAAGATAATTATCCCTTAATTAAGTAAAGATATTATCCCTTAATAAAGGGAAATATATACTCTAATTAAGGGAGGGATATCCTATAATTAAGTAAAGAGGGGTCTAATCTAGATAAGAGTGGGTTTCTGTGATTGTGGGTCCCATCATTCTATATACCGTACTGGTTAGAATAGTCATAGTCAAAACTAGACTATTAATAGCCAGCACCCTAGCATTGAGTATAGCAGAGTTGTCCACCTAACAAATGATAGCCCAGTGGAGCCTGAAGATGGTATGTCCATAGAGGAGTAACTTGGCTCAATAGAGAGGTTTTCATCATCACACACATCCTTTCGATGCTCAATTTCATTGAATATAGCACTATAATGTTGCATATTAATGTCAAGTGTTGTGAGATCAAATGTTATGTCTATGAATATTTGGTCATTTCTAAATGAGTAAAAATACTCCAAGGTGTCCTACATATTGAATTTGAATTACTTTATTTTTAATTGCTCCTAAATTTACTAACTTGATGCTTTGAAATTTAAGGCTTACTTATGAATTGTCTTCTATATTTGTAATATTTTTATAGTTATTAGAACTAGAATCTCTTTGAATTCAATTTTCCACTTTGAATGTTTTGGATATGCATTCACTTTCCAATGACATTAATCTTTAAAAATTAAATCAATTCATGTAACTTAATTACAATAAATGGCCTCTCCTTCTAGTTCATGTTATTTTAATTATGTTTTAAATTTCCATTTTTCATAAAGAATTTTGACCCAAACATATGTATTAAATTTTATTTATAATAGGATATGACATATCATGTCATTTCACTATGAAGTATACAACCTATTTGCTTATTAAGCTAAGTCACCTTATACATACTCATGAACTTTCCAGTTAGATTCTTTCATGTGTGTTTTACTTTATCCATGTTATGTGGCACTATCTCTCATATCCATAGCTTATTTATGAATATTTGAATGCCAAACCTTTGATCTTTATGGAAATGCAAAATGGTGACAAGAGGCACATCCATATTGAATTGTATACCCATAAAGGTGCATATATTAATTCCATTGTGTTTTTTATCCTTAAAAAATAAATTATTATGAACCATGAAAATATGACATGTCAGTTGGTGCAAATGGGTTGAATGCCTTTTACTATAGGTTGTATATTTTGAAAGCTATGTAATCATTACAAGTGACATCCTATGACTTGGTTACACTCTTAAAAATTATAATAATTATTTAAAATTGTTGTTCTCAATGCATTGAAAGGATGAAAATGAACAAAATGTGAACAAGTGGCACCTTTGAATGAATCTCAAAACCATAGACAGTAATTTTTTTTTGAATTTATTGAGAAGCTATGATGATGCAAATAAATGACACTTAGCATTAACTAGATGACTTGGGTCTTTGAGATGAATAAGTATTGATTAATAATGTGAATGTGTATGATTTAGAGTGACATGTCTGAATAAAATACTCACCTATGGATGCCACTGGCACTTGGACATGGACATGGAAAATAGTATGCAGAAGCTATGAAGAACCCAAATGATGATGTAGTGAAAATGTGACATGTGGCTCAGACTAAATTTTTAAGTTTGAAAGAAAAATTGTAAAAATTAAGATGCCATAAAAATAAGACATGTAGATCTTGATTTTAAAAGTAATTCAAAATCATCATGATTTTGAATGTAAATGCATACAATTGCATGAGACTAAGTGTGAATAGGGTGATCTACACACCAAGAGGTAGAAACTCAAATTAAAAATGTAAAAACTAGAAAATAAATAGGTTAGCATTAAAATAAAGTTATTATAAAGTTGTTTTAATCTCATGATTTGAAAATGTCAAGAGAATTTATGCATTGAGATAAGTCATATATTTAAGCACTCAAAATTATGAATTAGAATTCAAAGAGTAAAAGGTATTAGATAAATAATTAACTTAGAATTGGAAAATTTAATGACTTTACATATTTAGATAAAAACCATGTGATATCAAAATAAAATCATCTAAACTATAGGGGTATTTATTCCAAATGATTTAGGGTGTGTTGGTGCTAAAATGTGTCATATAAAGTCACTAAGATGCTAGGAGGAACTAATAAATGCTCAAAAGGTACAATAAATTCCCAAAAGGTGGTAGACACAGTGTATGGTACCCATTAATGTGATTATGCATAAAAAACACTTATATACCTTTGATTATGTGAAATAAGTTGATCAATTATTGAATTAGTCTATGAGGATAAGTTGTTTGATACTTAGCATAACAATTATAGAAAGTTTTTGTGGTAATCCTCTTAAATTCTATTTTTAAAAATCATTTGTATTTTTATACTTATAAAATTTCTTAGTTTGAGATCTAAATTAGACATCATGGTTATGAGATGTGATGTAATTCCATGTCAATTATATCAAGTGAGTGCATAATTAGCTATCAGGAAGGCTGTCAAAGATGTGAGGACCATTTCTTGTGATTTTTGTAAATTTTTTAGAATTAAAAAAAAAAGTTTTAAATTTTATATGATTTAACCCTAGTTACAAAATTCTCTAATTTCATACCTAATTTGAATATTTTTTACCTTCCCTATTGATAATGTACTAATTTATATCAATTTTATCCCTGAACTTGTTGATTTCAAACTATTAACTGTCGATATCATTTTAAAGGTAACATTTGAAATATATTATAGCTTGGGAATTTTCCATGATCCACTAAGGGAAGGCATAATAATTTTTGTACATCTCATCCTTTTTCTTTCCAATGATGTATGTATGTTCTTCTTGGGAATTTTTTTATTTATTTAGATAGGTATAAATATGAGTATGATTGACATTATTAAAAATTTGAGATTGTGTAAGCTCTTTTTCTAGTGACATATCCTCATATCAAAGATATTTGAAAGATTTATATATATGATATAATAACTTATATTTGAGAAGAGAGACAAGGCTTCTAATATAGAGAGAATTTTTTTTATAGGTCTATTGGTTGATAAATTAATTGATCCATACTAGACATGAATCATAAAATGTAATCACCCATAGTTTTAGATTTTCCTTGGTGAATATAAGGGATACACCTAAATGTGGAAAGTGGTCCCTCATTGTTAATATATCATAATAGAAATATCTCTTCCAATTTAAGGAAGGCATGTATGAAACCACTATGTAGAGTTTGAACCCATTCTAAAGCATGACCTATTAATATTCTAGGGAATGTCTTAACTAATATTTTATCATTAGCACCATATTTCCCAAGAGAAGCATAAAAGTACTTAAGGTTAAAATACGGATTTCCATACCCATCAAATAAGGAGAATTTTAGAATTTCAAAATCATAGGGTAGAGATGAGTCAAGGATATTTAACACTATAAGTTGGCCATATATAATTAACTCAAGAATTAGATGCAACATAATCTATATATAAATCTTGTACTTTCCTTTGTAATTCTAATAATGCATTCATCATAGTCACAATATCACATGAAGGCACACTATAAATCCTAGGAGGTTAATTTAAGGGTTGAATCTTGTAATTAATAGTAAGAATGGGCACACTAGGAGGATTGGAAATAGAAGGGGAAGCCACATAATGGTAAAAAAATTAGATGTTGATAAAACACAATCACAATCCCTAGAGCAATTAACATGAGAAACATGTGTATCAACTCCTTCATTAATCATATTCATAATTTTAGCAATAAAATAAGGATTTTTAAAAAGACACATTTTAAATATTTAAATAATATTATCATCAACCTCTTATTTAGATGTAAATTCAACATTAAAATCATTTAAATCGTGCATAATTTCTTTTAATAAATATTTATAATCAATACTATGATTATAGATATTGCTAATATAAAACATGAAATAAGCTAATAAATGGTACAAACTTAAAAAAAACAAGGGAAGGAACCCATAAGGTTAATATGAGTGAGTGAAACCCTAAACTAATAATTAGAAACAATTATAAAACAACAAATCATAGAGATAAAGAGGGTAATCAACCATGGTTGAGTATATGGGTATCATGTTCATTAAATTGTTTTAATTTTTTATTGTAATAGGGTAATTAGGATATTCACAACAAGGGAGATATCTAATGATATAGTTTTAAAAATAAATAAGATCTATATCATGGATAAAAATAAGAAAAAAATAATATATGAATATTCAAACAAAAATAATGAACATGAGAGATGACTAAAATATGACACACTTAGTTACTATAATGGTTTTATGATATTGGAAAAAATTTATATAAATGATTGACATAATGTTTTGTGAATTTAGATGTTAACTATCACTGGGATAGAATCAATGCTACACTAAATATGTATTGTAAAAAATCAAAGTGTTGTTGATTTTGCACATCTACTATTATAAAATGTGTACTTTAAGTTTATAAATTTGTAATTTTGTGGGCAAGTGTGTAGGACCATGAAGACAAAAAATGTGTTTGAAGAATTTGAGAGATGAAATGTTTGATTTGTCTTATCCTTAGATTATTGACATATTTTTTCACAAATACATGAAGGATGAATAAATAAAAATTAAAGGGCTAGTTTGCTTGGGAAACCTTTAAGGATTTTATGTTACATATCCTAGATGCTTAGGATTAGAGCCAATTCAGTTATAGTGTAGTTCAAATGGAATCATTCCCATGTGAGAGAAAGGGATTCACCTCATCTTTTAAATAAATCACATGAAATTTCATGTAACCACTTATTCTCTTTTCTTATACAAGTTGTAGCTAAAATTTTTACTAATAGTTCTTAATATCATAAATAATAATTTTTAGTGTGCCTAGACTAATTCCTCTTTATATTCCTCGACAAATATTCTTAAAAACTTCTTATTGAAGTGCCTCTAAGAGTATTTTTATAAATACCTTTCTCAACTTAGAATTGGGGACATATCGATATTCAAGTCAACATAAGAAAAGATAAATAATCCAAAAAATAATCTTAAACAAGTGAAAATGAAGGAAGAACACTAAAAAAAATCAAAGGGACACAATCAATGGCATGTCAATTGTATATGGGATATAATTGGTGAACCAACAATTATGTTCTGGGTAGAAAAATGTGGAAGATTGAGAGTAAAGGAGAGAGGAGGGGATCCCCAAGACTAAAAACTATAGTAGAGAGAAAATAAAATAAAGAAGAGATAATGGAGTCACACGAAGGAGAAAGAGAGAGTGAAATGCAAGAAAAAGGCACTAATAATCACTTATATTAAACCAATAACCATTATGCATAAAAAGACACAAAAAAATTTCAATAACAAACTTTGTACCATAATTAGGTGTCTATATGGGTCAATGTACCCTTTCTTCTCTCCTTGAACTTATTATCAACATCTTTCACATATTCAACTTACATTACCCAATTGCATATTGATCTTACATTGTTTATATATTAGGAAAATAAATTATCCTACCTATACCTAATCATATGGGGGTCATCTATACATGTTGGGTACTTACTTATCTTACCACATTAGGCCACAAATTTATTTCCCACCATAGTACTATATCAATTCATAGGGATTGATCCTCACTCTCTCATCCTCACATAAAGTTTAAATTTAATAGTTGATATTTAGTGTTACATACATTTGTTTACAATAATTTTTCAAGGATTATGAAAATTTTATCTATATTACATGATAACACTTGGTGCACATAAATATTTATTTTTATATGAGTGATTTTAATAACATGTTTACAACCCCTCACCTCAAAAGAGGGAGTACATATTTTTTACTTATTTTACACATGAGAGATATAAAATATGGAAATTATGCATTAATTCAAATTATGTAAAATATGGCATTAAACACACTGATATAAATTGAAATGGATAATTATATATTACTCTTAATAAATTAAAAAATGGAAAATTAAAAGAAAGAGGATGTAATTAGCTGATTCTAACTACATATATCTCACATAAGTCATCTATGAATCTAGAAATGCTCTGTGTGTGCTTCATCAACTACTCAAACTAGAAATATGAGCTAAAAACCTACCCAAACAATGCTAAAAAATGAAACATATGGTAAGTGTAACTATTAGGGTTTATCAATAGTGTCCATACACATAGTGGTAGTTTAATATCTCTAGGATCCTTGTCTTTTCACCTACAATGTGATTCTATTTATTCACACATCTTTTATCCTTTATTTAAATTCATGTAATATGTTTCTTTCATTTAAATCTGAATTATGTTTTAAAACCATAATATGTCATTAAAAAGGGATTAGTATTTTAGTTTGGATTAATTAAAACCACTTCCCACTAAATGGTTGAGTGTTCTTAAGCCTTAATTCTAATATTATAAAGAGGGATCAAATTGTACGTAGTTCTCCCACTTATGTGTGTGTGAAAAATTTTAAACAATGTAGAATGTAATGCTATCTTTTGATCTTTGGGACATTTCACCACATAAATTTTAACTTTGTGTATTCAAGTTTCACTCTATGGACTAATCTAAGGTTTATTCTTGAAGTTTTGAGATATGTTTATTCATTCTCGATAATATCTTAAGAGAGTGCTAGGTGTTTTCCCCATTATACTCAAGTGTGCCATGTGAGTACTAAAATTATGGGTGATTTATATTAATGGATGACTCTTTGTTAATTCATGATATGACTGAACCATGAAATGTGTCTAGGCTAATGTAATGACTAATTCCCAATTTTAAAAATAGAGATGAGGTATCCTAGACAATTCTAATCAAAGAAAACACCTATGGTAACTGACACTATCTAATTATTACTATCCTAGAAGGGTAAAATGTGGATATGAAAAATAGATATGATTTATCTAGGATCATATAAAGTTCTTGTATAGACTCAACTAATCCTAAGTAAAATGTATCTAGTAGATATAAGTGGCTAAGATAGCATATGGGTAGATGGATAAAGGGAATTTGTGCTCAAGAGTCAAATATATGTGAAATGTCCAGGCATGTCAAAGTATTTCAAAGTTGATGTTTCAAAAGTGTAAAAGATAAAATTTAGGTGTTTATATATGCCCTCCTTTTAATTTATTATTTCAAATCCTAAATTAAAATTATTAAAGAAGTGAATTTGGTACTTGTAGTAACCATGTTTGGTGTTGACATGTACAATGTAAAAATGTATCATTTGATCCATATCAAATCTAAAATAAACATGTATAGATCAATGTCTCTTTATAATAAGAAATATAAAATATTTTGAATTATTAAAAATCTTGAAATTGAAAATATAAGGAATGAATACACCTAATTATACGCAAACAAAAATGTCACTTTTTGAACTTGACTAAAGAAAACCTTGGGGTGATCATGCCCCAAGGAAATGTATCTACTAAATTTTTGAGTTGAGGAGTGTAAATGCCATAAATATACATATTGAGAAAATGATGTTATAATTTGAGTAATGTATAACCTCAACCTTAGTTCCCCGACTAACAAATACCCTTTTTAGAATCCCACAATCATGTTCATATGTAAAAGGATCAATCACTATGGATGGATATAGATAGAAGATGATTATGAAGTTATCATCATTCCCCATTATTCCATATTTATTAATATATAAATAGATAAACATGTTTTCATGAATAAATTTTATACCCCATATGATCCATTTGTCCCTCAAAATAATGTAGAATGCCAAAATTTGTCCAAAAATATCATATAATGTCTCAATTATTCTTGAAAACCATGTAGAATATGTCTCAATCTAACCCATTTCAATATAATATGTCTTAGATTTTGAATTTATCTATCTGAAATGTGTAGATCTCTAAAATAATCCCACAATATGTGCCCCATTTGATATGA
Organism: Torreya grandis; assembly: GCA_037957365.1. Taxonomy (NCBI): domain Eukaryota; kingdom Viridiplantae; phylum Streptophyta; class Pinopsida; order Cupressales; family Taxaceae; genus Torreya; species Torreya grandis. Next base: position 1,060,122 of record JARHVA010002529.1, on the reverse strand, counting down.
GGGATGAAGCCTATGAATCACTTATCTTAAAATAAAAATTTATGTGCATCATTATTTATACAAAGTATAATCATGTAAAGTGGATGTACAAACATGATAATATATGTCATCATAGAAATATTTTGAACATTATAAGAACATATGAAATATTTAATCTATGAAACAAACAAATTTTTATTATTCATACTCAAGATATAATCATGATAATTCATTTGAAAATAATTGTCAAATGTAGCTAGATATGCTAATGACACACACCTTAATTAGAATAATAGTAGATGCATGATAAAAATCATGGAAACATCAATTAGAAATAGATGACACAAATTAAAAATGGGAATGATATAAATCACATGACTAAGCACATAGTAACAATTGATTTCTTCTATTAAAATATATGTAAATGCATGTAAATACACACATGCACGCAACATCATAATAAATAAATCATAAGTGCACAAGCATATAAAATATCCCCCAGATTTGATTTGACATGGAAATGACATGGACTAGATGATCCTTTGACATAACTAACACATGAATCACCTAGACATAATCAATGTACTCTCAAAAATAGAACAAGCAACATATAACACAATAATGATCAAGCAATGTGATTTACCTTTTATTCCTATTTTAGTTAAGGGTCTGGATTAATAAATCAGTACAAAAATAAATCAAATAAATATAGTCTTGATTTATCTTTTTAACCTTTCTAAAAATAACAATAAATAGGAAGAAATATAACTTAGCTAGAAATATACTGAAACAACTGATACAAAGGCTAAAAATGGTTGTGTAGGACTAGGAAGGTGTCATAAAACTAAATATAGATTTCATTCAGTGAAAAGATAAGAACACTAAAAATTGGATGCTTTAGTGTTTGTCATTGTTGTCCATTCTTGATGATGTTGTGCAAACTAATCACAGAGACCCAAAACTTTTTGGGTAGTTATGTTGTGCCTGTGTGAGCCTACTTATAAAAAATAAAATATTGGTTGTTGATATAACTCATTATAGAGTTGATTTTGTCTCAAAAACCTAACCCTATATTATTCTTGATAAAATAATGTTTGGATCACTTGATAAAGAGGGGGGTTTAGTGTGTAATATATACTAAACATGCAATCAACACCCCTTGTGTGGGCACACTACAAACAGGGATAAAGCCATATGTAGTTCTCTCAACTAGTGTGCTTTGTGAAATAGTGTGATGTAGATGAAAAATGATAATTTAATAGTGTTTGAGGTGGCTAGGGACTGGTATGAGTATTTGAATATGCTTGTAGCTATGTTGGGTAACTATATGCAAAGAATAGGGAAGTTTGCCTTAGTGTTTTTTTTGTATTCTTGCTTGCTTTGTAAGTTTTGTCACCTCCTTTGTAAATGAACTTTGAGTCAGATTTTATATTGAAAAATTGTTCATGGGTTAGATGTATTCATGCTTAGATGACCTAATTAAGGATAAGGACCAGATCGAAATGACCGTTGGGGCTCAAAGTGTAAATGGATAAGAGCACAAAAAATGGGACACTTTGGGGTCCGATGCTTTAGTTTGAATTTGGCACTCCTACCCTACATGCTCAATACATGGGGGAATAGGATTGGCATAGGGAATACTATTTGGCTAAAGTGGAATAAGGGTTTAGAAGGTTCTAGATGACTAGTAATGAGCAAAAAGGTGTCTAGAAGGGTCACAAGATCATGCAAAAATAACATATGGATGGGGCCTTGCAAGCCACACTAAAACTACCAATTTATAAATTTTATATGACTACATTTACCCCCTCCCCCCCCCCTTATTATAGTGATATACAAAAGTGAAATACTAGGATAAAGGAAAAATAGATAACATACTTGAACTTACCTACATGAATCCCATGAAGATGTGTGATGCTGAGTGTGCATAGAGAGAGCGCAATGTGCAACATAAATATACAAGAGAAAACAAATAGATTAGTTATTATTAGACATGCTATGTCTAAAATTAGAATGTATAAAGGGTGGGTAAAATAAAGAGGAAGAAAAAGGAATGAATAAACCTCACCAGGTATGTGAACTAATACAAAACCTATTGTGATGTTGAGTGATGTTGGGTATGTGTTTTACCAAGAGTAATATCATAAATCAAGCTAAGTGCTCAATTCCCTTAGGGTGGCTAAAGAATATAAAGGCTAGCCCTTTGGCTCCATCATCTAACACTGAGTGAATCTATGTGATCATTCTTATGTTAATCAATGTTTGGACTATGTGTCCAATCCCTCTGAGTAGGTGGCTTAAGAATATAAAGGCTATCTATTCCTTTGGATCCATCATTTCCCCCTAAGTGTGAAGTTATAAAATGATATCTATATGAATGTGTGTGTATGAGATGGCTCATGAAGCCCATGAATTCTCTATAATATAACAATGTGGCATGGAAATTTGAATGTGTGCTGAGAACTAGGCCAATCTTGACCACTTTGAAAGGTGGAGATTAGGCTTGTATGAAATACACTTCAAAATAAGAACTAGGCTTCTATGAAAGCCTCTCTAAAATGATGCCAACCACCTATTTATGGGATAAGTCACATAACTACTGAGAATACCTAGGTAATAAACTAAACTTGGAAAGAAAAAAGGCAAATGTGCCACACACATTGCCCCTAATCACTATTATCTATAACATGGATTCTAATTTGGATGTTGTACCAACTACCTAATTTGAAACTAGAATTGAGAGCCATCATGTCATGCATGATGCTCCCTATATTTGGATACTCTGAGTAAAATTTTACTAAAACTTCTTAATCTAAACTATACTATAGATGATAAAACTATAACTAACCTTACCTTTCTATCTATTTCTAGAAATTATAGGTTTTTATCTATTTGGATAGGAGCACCAAAAATAAGACACTTTATTATCTAGTGTTGTAGTCCAAATATGGTGCTCTTGTCTTTTACTATTTTTGATGATTATTCTATATTCATCACTATTTTTTTGGTCTATTTTATGTGTTTTGAACTCTGATTGCTATTATGATTGTTTTGAAAACAAATTTTTGAGTGGTACAAGGCTCTGATCTCTATGACAAAACCCCTATTTGTTGCCCCCTCTTCTGAGGGTAGGAATGAAGACCCTGAGATGACTGCCCTAAAAAAAAGAGCCCTATAAGTGTGTTATTATATGAAATACATGATATAGCAATGCTGATTGAAAATATGTCTCAAGATATAACATAGTTTGTATTGGAGATTGTTAGATCAATAGGGTTATGCCTAGATAGATGTAATAATGTGATATCATGTGAAGTATACTGAACTAAAAATAGAAATCTAGTTAGTTTTTAGTTGTTGAGGGATGGATCATGATGTCCATCATGGCATCTAAAAAGGCAAGATAATGCATTATGTGGATCATGGCATTGCAAACAACTGATAATCAAACAAGTAAACAAGCACACAAGGTAAGAAGCAAAAATCATACAAAAGAGGCCAAGGGGCCAATCAAATAAGGGACATGGGTACATGTCACTAAAACTAAGAAAATCAAGCATACATGGCATGTTAAAATGCCCATATACACATATAATTGCAAACAAGCAAGATTGGTACGAGGTCCACAAGAACATACAAGAGTACAAGTAAATGACATTGGAAAATGTCCTAAGGCACACACAAGTAACAAAGCATGAATTGAGAAATGAAATCATATCTATCTACTCAAATCAAGAAAGGAAGGCATGTGAATGTTGGATATATTATCATATCTTACTAATCAAAAAAAGAAGTGAAAGTATACAAAACATGTAGTACAAAACTAGGTAGATGCTAAGAAATACACAAGTGCTATATACTAGTGAGTGTCAATAAAATAATTTGTGTAAGCTAGTAAGTAATGTACATCAACATATTAAATATAGTGTGTGGTGTAAGAATGACATAACTTGGATGGTGTAGTCATGTAGAAGATACCCCTGATGGGTAGATATGTCGATGTATGTCTCGAATGTAAAAGTAGGATCCCCCTTAATGGGTAGAGTGAAATAATTAGGGATCTAAGTGTCACTGCACGCACTCAAAGAAGATTAATTAAAGCATGGTAATGTAGATAAATTGACAAACAATAGCATATAACAACAAAATATAAGTCTAGCATGGTAGTAGAAATGTAAAGCATGGATAATGCATATAGTTGAAAAGTTTTTGGTATTTTTGAGTTATTTGAATGTTTTTGTATTTTGACATTTTATATTATTTTTAGTTTTTTTGAAATGTTGTATTGTTTTTGTTATTTTAAAATAATCTATGTACAAGTAAGCAAAAAGACACTATGTATAAATAAGTTAAGAAATTGTGTACAATAAAATAGGAAGAAACTATGTAGAATTAAGCTGAGAAATTATGATACTAACTGATGAGTCTTGGAAGAGACTCTCTGTCATGGTGTCCTATATCAAATAAATGAATCATGCATGATTGTGAAGCATGAAGGAATGGCTATGACTATGACTCTGAATATTTAGATTCATTGTTGGTATCTTGGAAATCATAATAACCTATATTGTTCCATTCATCATTATCATCTTGTTTTTGAACCAATGGAATGTCAATGTTGACTTTTATTGTATCTAGATCTTTTCCTTTGATAAATTATGTTTGTGAATGATTTTACCTAGGATATTTAATAAATCCCAAACCTTGGTGACAAACATTATCAACTGCTAGAATAGGAGTAGTGATGCCTTAAGCATGCTTACCCAACCCTTGACCTTAATAATCAAATTGTTGTAGATATTTTTGACCAAACCCATAATATTTTGAAAGTTGAGCCTCATTTTAGAGAGTTATATTTGCATCTTTTGCATGCTTTACCTATGCTTGTGGTACTATTTCTTGCTTTTATTTTGATTTTTAATCCTTTTGTTGTTCTAAGTTATGCTTTAGTAACTAATTTTATACTATTTTTGAATTTGACCCTTTGTTAATGTGTTCATGTGTCACTATGGATTTCTTTAATGATTTACCTTGTATAGGGTCCTCATTAACAATTATCTATTGCATTTTTTTTCAATGCCAAACATGAATCTGTGTGATGCCCATGCATTCTATGATATGCATAATAATATATGGATCCTCTCACTAGATGTAGAGTAGGTAGTTTTATCAACTTAGATTTAATTATTTCCCTTAGTACCTCACTTGAACTCTTATTTTATCTTTTAAATATTTTTGAATCACTATTTGTAGAGTTACTTTGTTGTGATTTCATATTTTGATATGTAACATTGCTTGCAACCAATTGACTAGGTGAAGGTGCATATACATGATTGGCACTAGGGTGCCTTTGAGGATTTTGTGTTATATTATAATTTTATAATGTTGTGATATTTTAATGTAATAGTTGATTCTATGTTTTTCAGTCTAAAATTAACTTGCTCATATTGGTGATTTGATCCCTTAGAGTCTCACAAGTGCAAACCCTAGTTGCTTCTGATTGAACATGTAAGCACATATGTTGAAGAGGGTTTGAAGAAGCTGTAGGTTGAATGTATGCATTAAGAATAATAATATATGATTCTTCACCTTTTTTAGGGGTGATATCATGGACCTGGTTAGAGGGAAAGTAGTTATCACCCTCTTAAGGGAGAGGAGGAGAAGGAAATTCTTTCCTGTGCATAAGATATGACATTGAAACTTGATAGGTGGTTGTTAGCTTATGTAATGAGTCCTCTGAGTATGTAAGGATTTTATTCTTAATTTAATTAAACATAAATTATAGATATAATGGTAAAAAAGTAATGAAATATCACATATATTTGTAATGGTCTTAAAATAGCATGAACATATGTATTTATGTCATTTTTGAATTCATGCCAAATGAAAGGAAATAATCATGCAAGAGTGACTAGAAAATTTTGCATAAGTAAATCATGATTAATAAAATTTGAATATTTATCCCAACATGCAAAAAAAAATAGAATTTTAATTTCAAAACCCTAGGCTAGGGATTGAAAATACCAGGGCTTAGAATAGGCAAATAGGGCTTGAAAGAAATAATTTTTAAAATTACTATGGTAAATTTTAAAAATTAAATGTGAAATTCTAATTTATATATGCAAAAAAAATAAGAAAAATACTACTAAAATCAGCAAATAAATTTCCCTAGGGTTTCTAGGATTTTTGTGCACAAATGAAGTAAGTCATGTTCACTAAATGATTTAAATTTTTTGGGAATAATGGCATTTTATTCCTATTTTAGTTAAGGGTCTAGATTAATAAATTATTATAGAAATATAGCAAATAAATATAGTCTTGATTTGTCTTTTTCACCTTTCTAAAAATAGAAATAAATAGGAAGAAATATATCTTAGCTAGAAACAGACTGAGATGGCTGATACATAGGCTAAAAATGGCTATGTAGGACTAGGAAGGTGTCATAAACCTAAATGTAGATTTCATTTGATGAAAGGATAGGAACACCAAAAAGTGGATGCCTTGGTATCCAACACTATTGTTCATTCTTAATACTATTGTCTAAATTGATCACAAAGACCTAAAACGTTTTGGGTAGTTGCATTGTGCTTATGTGAGCCTACCTATGAAAAATTGAGCATTGGTTATCAACAAAACTCACTTTAGAGCTGATTTTGTCTCAAAACCCTAACTTTCCATTATTCTTGATAAAATTATGTTTGGATCACTTGAGAAAGAGGGGGGGTTAGTGTGTAAGATTTACTAAACATGCAGTCCATACCCCTTGTGTGGGTACACTACCTACATACAAATCTGAAGAGGGATCAAGCCATATGTAGTTCTCCCACCTAATGTGCTTTGTACAATAGTGTGATGTAGATGTAAAATGCCAATTTGATAGTGTTTGAGGTGGCTAGGGACTGGTATGAGAATTTTAATATGTTTTTAGTTGTATTGGATGACTATATGCAAAGAATAGGGAAGTTTCCCTTAGTGATTTGTTTGTATTCTTGCTTGTTTTGTAAGTTTTTTCACCTCCTTTGTAAATGAACTTTGAGTGTGCTTTTATAAGTAACAATTGGTCATGGTTTATATGTATTCATGCTAATCCAACCTAATATGGAAATGACCATTGGGGCTCAAAGTGAAAATGGATAAGAGTGCTGAAAATGGGACACTTTAGGGTCTGGTGCTATAGTCTAAATTCAATGTTCCTATCCTATAGGCTTGGGACTTAGGGGAGTAAGATTGGTATAGGTAATATTATCTAGCTAAAGTGGAATTAGGGCCCAAAAAGTTCTAGATGATTGGTAATGAGTAAAAATGTATCGATAAGGGTCACAAGAGCATGTAAAAAGGACCTATGGATAGGGTCTCACAAGCAACACTCAAACTACCAATTTGGAAATTTTATATGACTACACAATGTCATATTCACCAACATAAAATAATCAAAAAATAAGAAATGTTAGTCCACATAATAAATAAATTACACCATATAGTGTAACAAAGTATAATATCCATATGAATTAACCCTCTAATAAATATATGAACAAGATAAAGTCATGTATAAATAGTTTAATTAATTTAAAATAATTAATAGAATGGTATATAAATATATAATCTAAAAAGGTACCAAATTGCCTCCAACATCGGCATGCCCTCCATATATGTAAACCTTTCCTATAGGTGTGATAAATGTAAAAATTCTGTGTTCTTATTTAAATTTTAGCTTGTATGTCATACAACTAACTCAGATAACCCTAAAAATCATGTGCACATAAAATGGGTATGTAACTCACTAAGTATTTGAAAAATGACACAAAACAAGCTATGTATAGGTCTTGGTTTAGTATTAATTTTTGAATATTTGAATGTTTTTACATTTTTTAAAATATAAAAATGAACAAGATCTTAATTAATGAAATAAGGCCAAGGGGAAAGGATGTGGAATAGAATAATAAAATGGATATAAACAATCAATAGCATATGTAAATGCATAGTGTGCACCAAATGTAATATTAAAATAATGTGAAGAAGGAAAATTATATGCCTTCACTTAATGGTAAATGTTGTCACTCAAGATTGCACCCTAGAGATGGTTGTTCAAGCCTACTCTAGATTGAGTGAAACATTGGATTACTTCTAGCACTATGGGTTTCCTATAGTAGAGGTGAACCTCTAGGTTTAAGGGCTAGCTCCCTATATTAGAATTTTATAGCTTATCACCTACACTACTTTTTTTCTTGGATGAAAAGGGATAGAATGAAATATTAAATTAAATTATTCTAATGAGGTGATATACCATAATTATCTCCATTAGACTACCATACACTTTCAATAAGAAACATGACTCACAACACTAGTCTCAACATCCTAAATTTCTCTAACATAAGTATTTTAAACATGGAGGTGATATGAATTGTACTACTCAAGGTGAGTGAACAAAAGGTCAGACTTCAAACACTAATTCTACTCCTTACACTTAGAGATAGATAAGTACACTTAACTACACTTAATGTGACCTGTTAGAGGGAGAACTACTTGCATCAAACATGGAAGAGTAAAGAGAAGGCAAGTATAGATACTTATCACTTGGCATTCCACTATGCACCACTTCACACACTTAGATAAGAATTTCATGAAATCAAAAATAGATTATAAATATTTATTTCAAAGACAAATATAGTATTCAAACTAGTAGGGATTCTCCATACCATGTATGGATTTGATTACAAAATCCAAAATGGCTTCCATTTATAGAGTATATGAGAGGAGAGATAAGGGAAGTGGAAAGGTCATAAGGATAAGTGTCAACCTATGAGAACTAGTTGCATTGAAGGAGAATGAATTATAAAAGAGGATAGGAAGCTATCATGGATAAATGTCCACTTGAAGTTCATCATTCTTCTTCATGTTAGCATAGAGACCTCAAATAGCCTTCTTTGATGAATTATCACTTGAATAATTGAAACTAAACTAGGAATCTGACACATATGCACTGTCTTAGGGAGGTTATAAAAAAGATATGATAGTCATCAGATACCTCCCTAATGGATTACCTTCCTTTTGACACTTGTGTTCATTGTTTGTAGTCATTTACTAGCCCTCTTGGCCTTAATATTCACATTTTTACCCAAGGTGAATAGAAATTTATTAACTAAATATATGGGATAAGTTATATGAAACCTATTTATAACCCCTTTTCCTTCCACTCCATCAATTAAAAAGATCCCAAAGTAGACCTTTCATCTTTTCACTTGGTAGTCACTCCTCATTTTCACTATTTGTCCAAGACTGCCTCTAGTGAAATGTGTATCAAAGGTATTTCTATGCTAATATATGGTTATAAATTAATATATGGAGTTATAATAAGTCCTTATTAACCTCCTTCAATGGATCTCACCTATTCATTATCTTTTATACAAATAAAACACCCAAAAACCTACAAAAAATAGTATTAGGTCTATCCTTATATATGATATTACAAAAAAGTTGGGTGTCTAGGACCCTGAGAGAGTCTTCAACAAGTATAAAACACTTTCAAGGCCAAATTACCCCTCTTGAGTATATCTCCATTCATCTTTTCTCCATTAGGTCCTTGATAGGGTTTTAGGAGGTTTTGCTTCTTAGTAATACTTCATAAAGGTTAGATGTCCAACCCTAGAACTAATTCCACATATTTGGATTATATGACCCCCTTAAAGTCTCCCAAAGTGATTTAGGCACCATTCATGGTGTTCATACATATATAAGCACTTGAAGATGGCTCTCAAGCTCCTTCTAGGCATTTTAGGTACTCTTGAGATGGTTTTAGGTAAAATTGACCACTTTATGTTATTATTCTACAAATTGATGGTTCATGGAGACTATCTACCATCCTTTAAAGCTTATAAAATGGCTTGGAAAGATATAATGGTCTTGAGAATTTAGTTAGGCACCCTGAGTGCTTAGGTTTAGTTTTAGGACTAATAGGCCTAACTATGTTTCTATGCCTATGACCACCTATGCACATTCATGATGACTGTAGGTGCTTAATAATTTTTTTTCATGTCTAAATCAACCTTTTAAACCATTAAATAGTGTTTCAATATTTCTCATTTCATCCCCTTCTTCATTCATGTGCTTTGCCTACAATTTTATCTTTACTAGGAGTGTCATCTATTTGAGACAAAATAGAGAGCATCTCCCCCTATTTTCTTGGCCTAACTGAGACCATAGAGGGATAAAATAGGTCTTGAAGATGATTTTCACCAAGTTTCATAACTTTTTCATGATCTAAGTCGCATAAAACTTTCAAATCCTTTAAGATAGGCTTCTAGAGTTGAATATCTATAGGGTTTAAAACCTCAAGTTTAGTGACGAGTTAGAACTTGTCCTCACTTTGTTTCCTTTATCTAAGGACATATTATGTTGAAACTAACACTATTTTAGATGTATCAATCATGTTCATCCATATATACCTATGCCAACCTTCCAAGCTCACATCTCTCACTTGCCTAGGTTAGTATGTAGTTAGACTATAAGTGCTCATCTTAGGGAAATGGGATTCTTGTAGGTGATGTTCATTTTTAAACATTTTACTTCATGTATAGGTTATTATTGAAGTCAATGAGATCATTTCACATTTTTTTTAACTCATCTCATGCTTAGATACATGTGTTTATCATATCTCATTACTACCAATGTATTGTGGGTCTATAGTCAAATTATAGGTGATAATTTAGGAGAATTCAAAGACTCTTATAGGTGATTATCAATGTCAAATCACTATAATTCAAATCTTTTGGTTTATTTAGGTCATTAAGACATCTTACACCAATTATATTCACTATGTCTATAGGCCATGATTTTATTGTGACACTATTTTATTGTAAGATCATTTTGGCTTCAAGAGTACTATAGATTACTGAAAGTCTACAGTGGAAACTTGCTTGAACTGGGAGCTTATTTACACTATCTTCTCATGGCCAATCAACCACCTTATTATATTAATACCTTGTATCTAGGATTAGGATACAATATAGAAACCATTAGTCCTATCCATACCTCAAGACACTCCACCATGAGATGACTTTTTGTGAGGTAGAATCCCCTTTCAAAGAGATTAAGGTAAACTCTCCCAATTGTAACTCTTTCAAACTGTGAACAAGGACCTAGGTATGTCGACAATGTAATGGATTTACCATTATCACCTTAATCTTATCTATGCTCTTATACCTAATTTTAGGTATCAAATGAGATCAAAAATCTTCAACTCAACACTCTCTACTTCTTTTAGACTACCCTTAGACCATTATTAGATACTGCATATAGGTTTACATGATATAAGACTATGTATGTGGAATTGGGTCCCACAACCAATCTATAACCCTTTGAGTAGATAATTCTTATTCTTTTCAATTTAGAATAATTTTATCAAACTTTAAACCTTCATGTGTTATCAACATGTATGATCAGGGCTTAGCTCCACTTGACTATATGTGATAGTCACAAAGAGATCTAATTGCATGTAATTCTGATTGTATTCTCCATCAATGCTACTCTTTGAGACTAAATGTTCAAAATAAAAAATTATAAAAATGATATGAGAGTTTGGAAATAACATATCACTTTACATTACCCTTATTTTGGATACCAAAATAGGAAGATAAGCCTTTGTAACTGATGAAACACTGTTTGCAGACTTTAATGGAGTCTTCTAAGAAAAAATGAGATATTATTGCTCATTCCTTTATATCCACATGTGTAAAATAGACTAAGAATCATATGACAAGGATGGTCACACTATTAAACATCATATACACAAATTGGTTTTCTTGGATCAATCCAAATAGAGAAGGAAAAATGAGGTGATGGGGATGTACAGGCAGTTTTGAGAAGCTAACCTTCGTAGTAATGGTTCATGAAGAAAAAATTACCAAGATTATAATTATAAACATGAAGTTTTATTACACAGAGACTAATATCACTCACCAAAATAACTTGCTTCAACTCACCTCCTCTTATCTGTACCAAGCTAAAAGTAGTTGACCTTTTTGACTTGTCTAATGGAGAGATGAGAGAGAGAGAGAGGTTGGTTGTTGGCAATTTTAGGTCTATAAAAGCTTCCCAATCATATAATTAGAGTATGGGGATATGAATAAACACCTTTTAAGTCTTCCTACATGCCATAATTTATTGTACATGCTGTATAACTACCTAAAACCACCTAAAACTACTTGATCTTCTTGAATGGATGTTGCACCTACAATTTGTCAATCTCAAAATAGTTTCTTTGAATTTCCTGAAATTTGGGATGTTGAATATCCTCTTGAAACACTTTTATTCTTATGTAAACTATATAACTTCATTAAATGACCCAAAATGGCCTAAAATGACATAAAATGACTCTAAGGAAAAATAACAAATATGACCAAGGCAAAAAACACACTAAGTGACCTCATTAATGACCACTTCAACCTAGGAGTCCCTATAACAAGTTTGAACTATATATGGGGTTGACCTAATTTGAATTGGGTTCAAATTTGTCAACATTTTAGTGATTTTCTAGGGGAGGCAAGCCTATTATGTCAAAGACCAATAGCCTTCTCCTATCCATTGAGATATGGAGTCACCTATACACTGTACTTGAAATAGAATTACCTTTGAAATAACACCAAACCACACCAAAAAATAAGAAACAAATACATAAAACAACACACCAAAGTAAACACACTTGTGTTCTCAAGAAAACTTAGGAAAAACAAAAGCACACCTATCCTAATATGTACAAGACCTAAAACACTTGAGGTGAATAAAAATTCACCATTAATTAAACTAGTGTCAAAGATATTGCCTCTTACATAATTGATTCTCCATGAAAGTAATCCATCACGTGAAGCATATTTATCAGTAAACACTTACTTATGTATACAATCAAAAGACTTACCATCTTTAGATCGTTTGTTGACTGTAAGTGTGTCACTTAGAGCTATCATGAATTCTCCATCTAGCCTAACAAGAGGCTTGTTTGATTTTACATATGGTTTGACTTCTATCATGTTTAATTAACACCTTTTAAACTGAATCTTGGGAGTCATCAAAATTGTCTCAACTTTACTCTCTTCTAGAACATGATATTCTTGATGTATAGGACCATAAAGTTTATCTTCCTATTGTTACATCATGTTTGAAATTAGTTCAACTTCAAATCAAATTCTAGATTGATCTTCAAATATACACATTTCCACCTTGGCTTCATTGAACTCCTTCATGATTGTAGTCTTCTAGGTAATGGTTTGAGACTCATTATCATTGTTGATAAGACACTCTCCTTCATGATTAAGATATTCATAAAAAAGATTACTATTAGATTCAAGTTTCTTAGGAAGGGGACCATATTCATGTTTCATAAGAATGGGATTTGACTTACTCAATTGTTGAAATTCTTAAACTATAGCATGAACTGTTTCCATATATCATCTTCTTATTCATAGTTTCCACTTTCATAGAATCATCCATCTTATATAGATAGAATGGTATTATCTTTCTCATTATCCTAATCTACCATGCTTTAAAAACCATCATCATCATGCATGTAAACAAGGTAATTACTCTAAGTAGCTTTTATAAAATAATTATCAATGCTTACCTTAGATTTTCCATCACCTTCCTCATGGATAATGTATGTGCCAAGATTAGTCTATTCATTGAAAGTGTATGGATGATATCCATAAGTGTTAACACCATACTCATATAGTAAAATATCAGACGTCCCCTCAAGATTAGAGGATGATCCATCATCCATAGCATACTCCTCTTGACAATTGATGGTACAATTGAGATTAGAGCTTACTTACACATAGGGCTCAATATGAAACTTAACTAATGGTTGAGTTCTAATAGTTACCTTTTTTCCATGCCTTGTATTAAATGCCAATAAGGACCAATTGGTTGAGATATAACCTCCTATCTTGGCTATGAAATCCCTTCATAGGTAGATAGTAAATTGAGTAGGAAAATCAACCACTACTATATCTTGAATGATTGGGAAGCTTGGAAAATCATGAAAGAAAAATCTCAAACCTTTGACAATCCCCACTAACTTAGTTAGTGTCCCATCAAGTTGTATCACTCTCTTATTATATGACACATATTTTAAACCTAATTTATCTACCATAAGCTTGGGAATAACTGAGGTACTTACCCCACTATCCATAATACAATTGTGAACAAGCTTGCCTCCAAAAATGAGAGTGAGGTATAAGGGTGGGGGATTTTAAAATTTAGTATAGGGTTACATAATGTGAGTAGGATAATTAGTGAGTGAAACATCACCATGTTTTTATGATTGGGGATTGAGGTGGATTTGGGATAGTTGTTCTTGAAGAAGCTCCTTTTGACTGGGCATGTGAAGCACTTCCCAAAGAGATATAGATGTTTTATCACTCTTCAAAGAAAAAAATATATTAAAAGCAAGAAAAATCACCTTTTTTTTCATTCTTTAAGGTAAATAAGTTCCTTGATCTTGAAATAATGGAGCATTTTGAGTCACCTTTCTAGCATTCTAATTTTGGAGAGGTGCATAAGTTGTAGGGGCTAACACACTTGCACCCACATCTTGCTTCCTTATATGAGGATTACTTGAACTTGTATCAACACCATGAACATAACCTAAATACTTTCTCTTTATTATTTTATTTTATATAATATAAGTACCTTAGTTTAGGACAAATGTGTCTTCCACTAGAAATTTTTTCAAGCTCACTCTTTGAGGATGCCATTCTTTGTTTGCTTGCATAATGTTCTCATATTTTGGTAACAACTAAGGAGTAACTATTATTTGAGATACCAAAGATTATCCTCCATTTTTTTTGGAATCCATATATTGTCCTTTCTACCATTCTTCTCCTTGGGCCAAGTTACTATGAACTAGGACCATGGCTCTTATGTTGGAGGTAGAGGTTAGGTTATATGCATTGGGTGGAATATTGAAGTTAGGTTATCCTTACCCTCTACCTTGACTATATTTTTTAGGTGGGAACCTATTTTATTGTTGAGTATAGGGATATAGGTTTTGGTTAACTCCATAATATATATTTAGTTGCCTAACTTGAGCCTCTAAGGCTTTATACCTTGCTTCCTAATCAATGGTATTTTTTTCCTTCTTTGGGGTAGCACTAAACTTGGTTTTTGAATTTATAATTAGAGAAATACTTAGGGTTCCATCATAAATATTGATCAAAATAATCATGGATAATTTTATAGGTAGTTTTCTAGCTTATATCAGGCCATTATCATCTTTAATGACTAGGTCATAATATTTAGGTAAGGTGTAACCACCCACTAACTATAACATGATGACTATGTCAGTTCTAATAGCCCTTAGGTATGTAGGGAAAACAAAACCTTCAAGGGGTCTCATGGGAGAAAGTATTTTATGCCAAGTTATTTTAAATCTCTCATTGAAGTCATGCATAGTATCCTTAGGACATCTTTGAATTACATTAAGATGATGAATGAGTGATGTGTGATAACTTTTGTCCTCAACCTTGAGGTTAACAACTCTCAAAAATCATCCCAAGTGGTAATAAATCCTCTTGACAATGTCCTATACTAGTTAAGATCCTTCCCTTTAAGATACATGGCAAATAACCTAATTATAATGTTAAATTTAGTAACATTATCACAACTTCATAAGTTAGAGATGTCCCTAATATGCTCACTTGGGGTGACATGACCTTCCCCATTGAAAGAGAGAACACTCTTGGTGGTATTAGGAGGTATATCATCCTATGTATCGAGGTGTATAGGATTTTTAGTGTTAAGTACTAGGAAGGTATGCTGCCTAGCCATGTTATCCTCAAGTTCCTATTCAGTCTCTTGATATTCCTAGATTGCAAAGTATTCTTTCTCTTCAAATGTCCAGATAGGTTGAGGATGTTGAAGTTCAATAGGAATTTCAGGTTAAAGGAGTGGGTTTATGGGATTGTTACCTCTACTAGTAGTTGACCTAGTGAGGACCATGAAGAGTGAACAAAGGAATGATAAAACTTGGTCTACAATTAGATATTACCTTAAACGAAGTCACCAAATTTTTAGTGGCATGCCCGGTGGGACACACCCATTTGCATATTTTTGAATATATGAGTATAGCAGTAAATTCAAGAGTTTCATTTATAGATTTTCATATTTTTCATTCCCCCAAGAGTTATCACAAGATACTCTACAAAAGAGAAAGGGATAGATTTATCTAAGTTATCATTCTAATAAAAAAATAAGATTAAATATTCTTAGTCAAATCCTACACCTACACCTCTTATCCATCCTATTTAGGTCAATATTGTTTATCTAAACATTGTGATAAATCCCATACCTCAAATGGTTGTTCCTACAAGACAATCCTTTTTGATATTTAATGTGGTATTCCTCTAAAGCTTACCCAATGAGATGATATCCCAATCTCAGCTTTAAAGGCTCATCCTTATTTTATAGGGGAAAATATAGTCACTCATATAGAACATATTATAGATATTGTTAACCTTTGTTTAGTGCATCATGTAACTCAATAAAATGTAGCAATGAGATTGTCAACAACTTCTTTCAAAGGGAAAGCACTTCAATGGTAAAAATTATTGGATCTTGCATCAATTAATAGCTGGGATGAGTGTGGAGAGGTATTGTGCAAGCACTTTGAGGACAAGAGTGACCATATTTCACTTGTAGAGAAACTTATAATAATCAAGAGATCTAATCATAAATTCATGGTGGATTTTAACTACAAATTCTAGAAAACCTAGAAAAGAATTCTTGTAGTGATCAAGCCTACACCCAAGTAGAGTGTTCCCTCTCTGATGATTTAATCCATGAGAGGGAACACTCTACTTGAAGCTTTTAAAGTAGTAATTAAGGCTAAAAATTACCTTATACAAGTAGACAAGTTATCTCCAAGGCTATTGATGCCTCTCTTTCCATAGATACACCCTCCGACTCCAACTATTACTCCAATTATAGATTCAACAAAGTTTTTTTAGATGGAAGGTGATCAAATTGATAGACTGGGTAAGATATGGAGTCTTCTCAAAGCTCATAATAACAAGTTGGTTGCAATGGAGAGGCAACAGGTTCCACCATACAGGCCATATCAAAATACTAATCATATTATCAGTATAATAAGCTACCCTATCAATCTAATCAACAAGGACAAGGGTAGAATCCTTATTCAAGGTAATATAATCCTAATTCTCCAAATAATTCTAGAGCTATAATGCCAACTTTAAACAACTATGCTCAAGAAGGTCAATGTCAATCAGAGGGATAGGCTAATGAGATGGTGATTGCCACTACTAGAGACATACATCAAGACCCTATTTGGTAGCATGCTCTTTTATTCCAAGGTCATGATATGATACCTCCTCCACCATGAACCCCCCAAATGAGTCAAGATAACATGCCTACCATGTCATTATTAGAAGATCAAATCTAACAAGGGAGTGTGGGTAAAGCCCTAACTAATACCACATGCATGAATTTTTAAGAAGGGGAACACGTGTTTGAGCATGTAGTAGCTAATATGGGACAAACTTCATAAATGAAAAATGAACCAATTGTAGCTTATATAAGGGATAAGATGAGGATGTTGGAGGATAACTTAGGGCAATCTAATATTTCTTCATCATCTCCATAGACTAGTCAATAACCTACTTCTTAAAATATAGTCATTAAAGCTCCTACAAATCAACAAGTACCCTAACCTCATGTATAACAACATAAGTCCCCCTTTGTTCCTCATGTTACTCAAATGCCAAGTGATGCTCCTACTTATAAGGTGAAGTCTAAAGGTACTAATCTTAAATTTAATATTGTGGATCATTTGAAGAAGGCTAATGTAACTATGTCCATGTATGATGCTCTATTTATCCTGGGGAAAAAAGACATTCTCTAGCAAGAGCTCTATAATCTTTCTCATGTGAAAAAGATAGCTGATAAAGTGAACACTATTTTCATCAATAATAGTCAAACTAAGACCCCAGCCAAGTTCTCAATCAAATTCCAAGCAAAATTCAATCTCAAAATGTTTTTCATCCTTATAATGTTATTAAGCCCCCCAAATTTAATCTATCAATCATCATAAGGGACTATTTAGTACATATTTGCATGATAGATTCAAGTGCTTCAACTTCAGTGATGGATAAATCCATAGTAGATAAGTTAGGGTTCAAATATGTGCCTAAGGAAAAAGGTGTTCTCCAATTGGATGGCTCCCCATTATGATAGTAGGCATCTTGAAAGATCTTTAGATCACATTAGTATCATATCCAAATTGTGTCATTAATCAAGATGTAATGGTGGAAGACATACCTCCATATTTTTCCCTATGCTTATCTAGGGACTTTACTACCAAGATTGAAGGATATTTTACATCTAATTTGTCATATATGGATTTTAGAACCAGATATGGAACCAAATTCACTATAAAATCTAAGCCTATCTCTTGGTTCCACTTAGAACCCTATATTCTTAATCTTGAAAATACCAACTATGCCATATTTGAAGAGGTTAATGAAAAAAAACCCCATGATCATCTTGAAGGCATCTTAGATCTATGCTTGGATGAGTGGGAAATTGATAACCATGGATTTGATCCATATAGAAACATTGAAGAGATAGACTTAGGAGTGTATTTTATGCATGAAGAAGGTGCTACTATACCTTGCTTAACTAAAACTAATCAAGAAGAGGATGATAGATGGACTTTGTTATTTGATGGCCCAATGTTAAAGAATGGAAGTAGAGTATGAGCCATGGTGATTTCACCCTCAGGTCAAAAGTAACATTTTTATACAAGACTCCAATTCAATTTCACCTCAAATACAGTTGAATATGAATCTCTTTTGCATGGTTTGAAAGAAGCAAGAAAAAGAAGTGTCAAGCTCCTCCAAGTCATGGGGGAAAATGAACTTGTAGCACAAAAATTGAGTGGTCTAAGTGTTGTCAAGAATCACCATTTGAAAGCCTATAAGCACTAGGTATGGGACCTTATAGAGGATTTCTTGGCATATAATATCCAGTCCACACCAAGAGAAGTAAACCAACATGTAGATAGGCTTGCTAACCTAATATGAGATAGAAGAAGGATTCAAAGGAAATCAAATCCAAGATAAGGTCAAGGTTATATGTAGACCAATTGTACCTAACAATGAGATGAGTTGGCAAGCCTTTGTCAATGATGATCAAATCATTTGTTTTCTCATGCAAGAGGCAAAATTCTGCCATAGAAATCAAGACAAGTTCCGAAATCAATATGATGATCAAACAGTAAAATTAATGTCTAATAAGATGCCTAAAGTGATTGTGACATTATAAAACATCTTCAATGAATATGACTAAGTAAAAGGAAATCATACATCTTAGCTAAGTAAGAACACTATGAAAAGATAGAGATCTTTAAGGACAATTTACTAAAGCTAGGAAAGGTCAATACAACAGAGGAAAGAGATGCAGTTGTTGCTTTGTGTTAACAATTTTTTGATATATTTGTTTGGGAGTACAAATACTTGAAAGGATTTGACCCTAATATTTCCTAACACACCATTGAATTACAAAGCAATGCCAAGCCAGTCACATAGAAACAAATCCCTATCAATCCAAGAGTGGAGAACCTCACGAGAAGAGAAATCTATAAATTGATTGAATCAAAGATAATATTTCCAATTAAACATTCCCCATGGGTGGTAAAACTTATGATACTGAAGAAAAATAATGGAGAGATTCATTTATGTGTTGACTTCAGGGACCTCAATAAGGTGTCCCTAAAGGACCATTACCCACTACCCTCTATGGATAAAATTCTAAAAAAGGTGGTAGGTTCTCAAAGGTTGTCATTGATTGATGGCTATTTTGGATATATTCATATCACGGTCAAAGAGGAAGATAGGCATAAGACTAACTTAACTACAAAATGGGGAACCTATACATATTGTAAAATGCCCTTTGGACTCTCTAATGTTGGAGCCACCATTCAAAGAGAAATTTACATTTCTTTTCATGGTATTTTGAATGATATGGTTTTTTTTTATCTTGATGATATAACAATTTTTTTGAATAATCCTGATGATCATCTAACAGACTTGAAAACTATTTTTGATCGATACAGATAATTTGGAGTTTCTTTAAATCCAAAGAAATGCATTTTTTTAGTGCATGAAGGAAAACTTCTTGGACATTTGGTTCCCAAAGCTGGTCTTTCCATTGATCTAGAGAGGATAGAATTAATCCTTTCTCTATCATTTCCAAAACATAATAAAGGATTGTAGATATTCTTGTGCAAGATCAACTTCATCATAAGGTTCATTCCAGGATTTACAAAGATGGTCAAGCCTCTCACTCATATGTTTAGAAAAGGCAAAGAGTTACATGTACAAGAGAAGTAAGAGAAGATTTGAGGCCATCAAGGAGGTCATATGTCATTCCCCCACAATTCTAAATCTAGATTTCAGTAAAAAAATTCTATTTGTATGCCTTCTCTACATTAGATGCAATTTTGGCCATGCTTATACAATAGAATTATGAAGGTTTGGAGCAACCCATTGCTTTATTCATTCAATATTTGGAATTTTATAAGGAAAGATATAGATATTTTTAAAACATGTACTTTTTATTGTAATAATTTTGAAGAAATTCATACATCTAGTTTTAAACAATGAGATTATACTAATGGTAGCTCATTCGAGTGTGCAAGATTTTATCCTCAATAGAGACTTAAACAAAAAGAGAGATGTATGGGTCACTAAGTGGATGGAGTATGACATTAAATTCAAGGTCAAAAAGTTATTAAAAGGTATAGAATTATGTTAGCATCTTGTAGAAGATGTGAGAGAATAAAAAGAGACAATATTGGTAATTCAAGACACTCAACATGGACCTAAAAATACTCTTAAAAAATGGACATAGAATATTGATATATTTATTCAAATAAGGGAGTGTCTAATGGGTTTGAATGAATAAAAAACAAGACACTTTAGGCTATAATCAGTGCCATACATTATGATTGATGGAGTGCTATTAAAAAAATACATTGGATGTATGCTATTAAGATGTGTTGAAACTAACCAATTTGATAAGCTTCTCAAGAAATTTCATGATAGTTCTCAAAGAGACAAATTTTTAGCCAAGAAAAAATCTATAAAAATCATTGGAGTTTTTAAATTTTGGCCCAATTTATTTAGAGATGCACATGTATGGGTTAGGAAGTGTTCAAAATGTTCAATGTTTATAAGGAAACAAAAACTAGTTGTTATTCCATTGAAGCCTATTCAGGTTAAACAACCTTTCAAGCAATGGGGTTTAGACTTCATTGGCATGATTCATCCTCCATCTAATGTTGACCATAAGTGGGTATTGATAGTAATAGATTACTTTACTAGGTGGGTGGAAGCAATTCCCTTAATGAAAGCAAATGAGAACTTTGTGTTTGAATCTTATGAGAGTCTAGTCACCTATTTTAGATTACCTTCCACTATAATAAAAAAAATGATTTGTCATTTAGTAGTATAAAGGTATGTGAGTGGGCTCTTTAGAAAGGTATATATATAACATCTTCATCAAATTATTATCCATAGGGTAATGGAGTAGTTGAGTCCATTAATAATAACTTGATTCAGATCATTAAGAGAATAATGGAAGATAATCAGAGAGCTTGGCATACAAAGTTAAAGACTACCTTATGGGATAATAGGATCACCCCCAAGAAATACACTAGTAATTCACCTTATTTATTAGTCTATGAAAGAGAAGTAAGGATACCAATTTCATTAGAGCTTCCAACTTTGGAGCTTGTATACCAACTAGAGCTTCTAAAAAGTGATGCAATGGAGGTCAGGATGAATGAGCTAAGAGAATTAGAGGAAATAAGGAATGATTCCATGCATACCATGTGGTCCAACCAACACTAAGTGAATAATCCATTTGAAAAAATATCTTTCTTAAAGACATTTCAACAAGGTGATATGGTCCTCAAATGGGATGAGGAATGTGTAAAACCAGGAAAACACTCCAAGTTTGACAACCTTTGGAGTAGACCCTATCTCATCACAATTTAAAAAGAGAGAAATGCCTTTGAAATTGATATATTTAATGGAGAGAGCCTTCCCATCCCTATTAATGGGAGGTATCTTAAGTTCTAATACTAGTTTCATATCATGCCCCTTACACATAGATAGATATGTCTATCTTTTCCTCTAAGTGCTTTTGTACATTATTATTTTTAGTTGTTCTATTTATTGTTTAGGCTATTGCTTGTTTTATGTTTTACCCCCCATTACTCTAAAAAATGTTTCCAAAAGTCAATTAGAGTCTCTTTGTAAGTAGATTTTCATTTGATTATTCATCATAAGCAAGTTTGATCAATGTCTAGGTTTTATGACCAACAAGCTAGTCAAGATAGCTGAATTGCCAAAAATGTTGGACATTTTGGTCCACATACTGAGATTCTACCTGGATGTAGTGTAGTTCCATGAAGATAAAAAATGGAACAAGAGCTGAGCAAGTTTTAGATGGAATGAAAGGACTTAAGGGATCATGAAACTTTAAAAGTTTTAAAAGTACTTTAAGTTTTCTTAAAGTGTGAATTGTTAATTTATAAAGGATAGTTATAGAGTTATAGAGACCCTATAAGATGACAAGAATTATTGGAGTAAGTATGGAAGTATTATTGAAACAAAGTTATCTACTGAGAGGGGGGTGAATCAGTAGATCAATGAAAACTAGTCCTTTAATTATTTTAAAAAAAATTCAAAATCATATGTAGATTAAAAGATAAATGTAGAGATCACATACACACAAAAATACACATGACACCAAATTTATATGTAGAAAACCTAAAGGGAAAAACCACAGTGAGAATAACTGCTAGAATCTATTGTTTTAATCTAGCCTCATAGTTCAAAGTCTCACTAGAAAAAACTCATTGGTTACACATTTAAGGGAACCAACCCTAAGGAGACACCAATCCCCTAGTTTAAGATCACCAACTATAAGGAAGCATCAACTCCCTAACTGAGTACCAACTCAGCTTAACCTCACTCGTTACAATTTTTAAGGGCATCAACCCTAATGAGACACCAATCCCCTAACTGAGCACCAACTCAGCTTGTCTGATGGCATGAACCAGTCAAATTTATGGAGTTACAACTCTAGTATAAAATAGATTCATAAATAAATCCAACTCTATTATTTCTATTAAAATTCTAATTTTTAACTACTTGTTCTCTACACATTATCTCTATGTGACTTTTTTCCTCTCTTCCCCTCTCTCTCTATGTCTATATATGTATATATTTGACACACTTCATCTCTCTCTTTATATCCTCTTATTTTATTATCTACCCTTTGGTTATGTGTCTATATATTTTCTATTTGACATAATTTGAATGACTCCAATAGATTTTCCTTTGTCCTAGATATCATATATATAAACAAATTATCTAGGGTTCCATATCCTCTATGTGTTCACACTCAAACTATAACACATCATGATAATTCTAGACTCTAGTTTATTATGACTTAGACTGTAAGTTTCTTGCATCTTGATTCCATGCATCATGTCGTAATTGTAGGTATATTTACTATATATATCATCTATTAGACTCAAGTTTTGATGCACGGGATCTTTAATGTAGATTTGATTAGTTAGATCAATCAATCTCATTTTCTATGTCAAGATATAAAACTTATATGTAATTTCTTGCTATAGACACCAAAAATTTGCAACCACAATTTTGAGTGTTAAAATACCCCTTTATAGCTTTAGGACCCCATAAGACCATTCAACCCTATAACCCCTAGCCAAACCTAACCCATCATTAGTTTGACTAAATGGGCTTAACCTACCCTTTACCCTAGCTTTTGCCTATTTTACCCTTCACCCTTAACTCTCAACGGTTAGGTTGACCATCAACAGTCACCTTGATCATCGATTATCAGGGTTTACCTCTTCAACTAAGAGCATGCAAACTACCTACCTTGATTTTCTAAATATAAGGTGTCTAAATCCTATTGTGAGCCATTATATGGATGATTTATAATTAGATGGCCTAGTTGAACCTTCAATTCCACCTCTTGCTTGTGCCTAGAAGAAGAGAGGAGCCTAAAGGTGAAACCCATCTACAATCATTATCAAGAGCTTATGCATCTAGGAGTTCCTTTTTACAGGTCAATCATCATCAATAATATAATAATCTAGAAATCATATTAGAGAGTTAATTTTCTACTGCCTCTCCACCAAGTCTTTAGGTACTATTATTCTATCATAATTAAGCTATATTCCACCAATAGGTTAACTACCTCAACCATCCACCCAATCAAATTATAATAAGATAAGTACTTATTTCTTAGTATTCATTTACATTATTCTCATTTTGTAATCAACCCAAGTCTCACCCATCTTTTGAAATCCATTTTTTAGATCTCATCAACTAGCCCTTTTACCAACCTTGATCTATACACAGTAAACATCGATAGTTGACTGAACCGCCAAAGGTCTATTCAACTATAGATGGTCACCTTGACCACCGATGGTCACCTTGACCACCGATGGTCACCTCAACCATTGATAGTTAACTCAACCACCAACAATCACTGTGGTAGTGAAAACTAGCAAATTAATTTCACCTACATATACCCAATCCAACCTAATTATTTATGTTTTTGCTTCTTCATAGACCCTTTTCTTATTTTTTGAAGTATACCCCAACTCCCTAACACTAATATTAATTAGCTTAATCTCTATTTTAATCATTTCTATAATATTTCTTACAAAATATTCTTGTGTTCAATTTCAATATCCTTTGATTATTGATGTAAGTACCTTCTATTTTGTGTATAAGTTTAATTATTTAAAACATGTGGATTGATATCCCTAAGGAAGCTATTGCTTTTGAGATCTAGCTATCACTAGGCAATCCACTCAACTATCTATCTAACAAAAAAAAATTCATTAGTGCTTTCTTATCTATAGGTCATCCTCCTAAGCCAAAGAGAAGCTCTTCATAATCTTTTGATTTCAAAAGATACATAATCAAACAAGTTTTTCAACCATACCCATACTTAGTTTCTTATTTACTCCTTTCTAATAATAAGTAATAATTCACTAAAACATTCTAGCATGCCTGGTGCAACCCTTATGTCTCTACTTGGGTTCTTATTTCCTTGCATTCTCTCTATATTTTATGTTAATTAACGAAATCAAAATTTTCTTTTGGGCTTAAAATTAAGTGCATGCATCAACTGCTTGAAAGTTTAGTTCACATAGCCTAACTTAAAAGCAAATTAATCTATCATAGCTTCACTCTTTGTCGCACACACTCAACCAAACCACTTTAACCAATTAAACATCAAATAAAATTGAGACAAGGCCTGAATAGGATTACATCACCTAGAGGTAACCTTACCCTTTCTTGACAATCCTACTTAGAGGTCATTACCAAGGGGAGAACCAACTCAACTCTCCAATTGAGTATAATCTCTAGATATCAATATATATTGGCTAAGCACCCAATACCCTTATCATTACAGTGTGTGAAGTGAGGGGGTTGGATCTAATACCAAACCACGTATTTATTTTTAGTGCCTAAAAACAACCTTAAACCATCCTTAGACTTCCTCTCTAGTACCCATTCCATAAACTAATTCCAATTACATCTTCTTAAGGCATAAGCCAAAAGTGAGATTAATTAAAAATCTATGGCTTAATGTATCTTTTAGAGTGTGATTTTATTTCTTTGATCTTTTATTATCTTTTATTTGCTTGAGTAGTGAGGTTGTTTATGTTTTCTATCTCCCCTTTCTTGTATGGTTCTCACTCACCAACAATAAAGGAACCTTGTGGAGCAAAACCCATCACCAAGCCAACCTATCTCTTCATCCATGGACTACATTTTCAAACCAAAAAACTCTCCTCACCCCTTAGGAAGTCCTACTTTCCCTCAAGAGGTTCCACAAGGAGATGTGGATTTTGTCACTTTCCTAGATAACAATCATGTGGCCTTGCAACATTATCTTAAAACAACATCTTATCGTATCCTAACTTTAGCCCCACCCATAAATCCACCTTATGGCATGCCTCTCCACCTCATGAGAAGTACCTCCATTACCATGATCACAACTCAATTGTTAACTACCCAAGCCTCCTCATCAACCAACAACCCCTTTGAGACTACCATAGACAACTGACCAACTCAAACTACTACTGCCCTTATACCTTCCACTCCTACCAACCACTCTTCTACAATATGAATGCCTAATTCTAGCACTACCAACCTTCCTTTAGATACCCCCAACCCATCAACCAATACTCTGATTCAAATCCTTGATGTGTTTATACCTATTACCTTGTCATTGATCAACATAAGGGTTACCACCCTCCCATCGATCACAAACCCAACTACCACTCCTATCCAAAAAGCACCCCTTAGACCAACCTTTGACTATATTCCTAATCTACAAGGGCATGTACCCATTACCCAACCATTTACATCTACCTATCCTTATGTATATTCCACCCAACCATTGATATCCACCTACCAATATATGGTGTCTCCCAACATTTTACGGACTATCAATATGTCTCCCAACCATCGTAAAAGTATGCATCTTACAACCCTCTAGGTGCACAACCCCAAATAGACCTAATGAAGATGCTTATGGACAAAATGACCAATTTAGAGTCATTCATTTTGGGTGTTCACAACATCTTATTATATGACCAAATCAATAATGAGCCCATCCATCCATTCGTACCTATCAAGCGATATCCTCCCCAATGGGAACTTCCCAAGTTCTCTAAATTTCAAAGTAAGGAGGATCCCTAACAACACCTTAGGGCATTTAGGCATGCTTTTATCTCATCACCTATGATGACGCCCTTCTTTTTTTCACCTTCCCCATGTCCCTAACTGGTTCAACATTAGATTGGTATGGTTCCATACCTAATCACTCCCTTTTCTCTTTCACCCAACTAGTTCAAACCTTCTTAGAACACTTTTTGATCAATATCTCTAACAAAGTTTCTATCATGAACCTCTATTCTATATGACAGTTTGAAGATGAATCCATTATTGATTTTGTGGTTCATTAGAGGACCCTGATTAACTTTCCTTTTCGTTACCTCAACTCAAACTCATAGATCTCTTTGCTTGAAAGTGTGCCAAGCACATCTCATCTCCACTATGTGTTCAAAGCTTTTGAACCTTTGACAAATCCTTTACCATGACATGTAATTTAGAGAACTGAGCCATTGATGAGGGTAAGCTAAAGATAAAAAACAAGAACTCAACCTATAAAACTAACGAGGCTTCTTCCTCCAAGACAAGAAACCAGTCCAATATCAACACTAAGAGCAAGGGAACCGTGAATGTGATTATCCTAAAATCCATTCCTCCACCTTCCATCAACCAATCTAATTCATCTAGTTCCTCAAATAAAAACATGAGGAGCCAAACCCATAACAACCAAAAGCAATTCATTCCACTTAGAGAATCCTATGCTTCCATCTTGGAGAAGTTATTGAAATCTAACATCATCCAACTTCCTCCTATTAAACATCCTTAGTAGTTTTATTCCTATCATCCTACACCTAGTTTTTTTAATGAGAATGATATGTGTGCCTTTCATCAGGTTATAGGGCATGAATTAATTAGGTGCAACACCTTCAATATCCTTGTCTAATCCCTCATTGATAAGGGGGAGCTTACATTGGATAACCCTAATGCACCATCAAACTAAGCCCTTGATGTATTTAGGTAACCCTTCTCAAACCATGCTCCTACCAAGAATTAAACCAACAACATCAAGTGCTCTCATGATACCCATATAGTTAACATGGTCCTTAATGTGCTCATTATTAAACCACATATTACCCAATCTTTTGGTCCTCCATCTATTGAGATTGTGGACTTACCTCCCCTTCCTTTGAACACTCAAATTGAGGAAATACCATCCTTTATCCCTTTACTTATTGAGTTAGTGGAGCCACTAGCCTCCCTTTCAATTGATATACTAGAACAACCAACCATCACCACCTTACCTTCACCTTTAACTACCAATAAAAACACTCCCCCTTTGAAAACCATTCCCAAGGATAAAATCCCTATGTCTGCTCTTCCCACAAAGGAATCACCCAACCAAGCCTTGTATCCTTTTATTGAGGAAGAGGATGAGGTTACTACCCCTGTGTCTCCACATAATGGCTTATCTTTTAGGTATAGTATTCACAGAATCAAACCTACCTACAAACCGTTCTTTAGGCTAGTGCATAAATTGGAATTTATCTCCAACCCTAACATGGATGAAGCCACCTTCTAAAATCAATTAGGTCTACCTTATATCACTAAGTAAGAACCTCCAAGAATACCTTTAGTAGACCAACCCATCACTTCCACCATTCAAGCTTCTACCCTATCAACTAATTTTACCAATCTAACAATCCCTCAACCATCTAAGACACCTAGACCCCAAACAACCAAGTCACCTTCTCAAACCAAACCTAATAAACCAAATAAAAACCTTAGTATCCTCCCTATACCAAGCCTTAGTCACCCTTTGATGAAGGTAGACATAACCTCTTCAAACCCAACCATCAAACACTAGACCAAAGCAACTATTGAGGTAAAACCATGTAAAGGCTGGAAAGCCCAAATTTTACCTCCTTCAACCTTATCCTCCATTCTGGGGCCTCATCCCTCTACCTTGAGTAGAAAGCCAATTACCTCTATAAAACCACACAACCTCTTTTCATTACACCTTCTTAGTTGTTATCCAATGCACCTCTTTTCACCATTCCAATAATACTTAAGCTACCTACCTTGTGATCTTCCACCTCTATCTCATCAACCTCCTTG
The DNA here is from genome assembly GCA_037957365.1 of Torreya grandis. NCBI lineage: Eukaryota > Viridiplantae > Streptophyta > Pinopsida > Cupressales > Taxaceae > Torreya > Torreya grandis. The sequence continues at coordinate 1,031,287 of JARHVA010002529.1, read as the reverse complement.
CCTAAAATAAAGCCATCAACCTACCTAAAACAAATACCACTAAACCTATTTCCAAAAAAAACTCCTACTTCAACCTTCAAATCAAATACCATCGCACCCCTACCACCTTTATCTAAGTTTTACTTGACTATTTTCCATAGGTTATTACAAACCTCTTGTTTAGCCTTACCTCTCATTAGGACCTTTAACCCTCTTGCTTCAAAACCTATCTGGTACAATGACCACTAAGTGTGTTCTTATCATAGGACACTCAACCATGATATAAAGAACTACAAGGCTCTCCAAACCATTATATATTAGCTTTATGATGAGGATGATGTATTAAAATATGAGCCTCCTATGATCCCCATACCAATCCAACTAATAATCATACCTACCCAATGCTCACCTACTCCTCCACTCTCACCTCAGAGTGAAGATGAGTCTGAACAATCTACTACTTTGACCTCTCCTATCCATACTATCAACATGGTCACAAGATCATAGTAGAAGGTTAATGGGAAAGCTAAGGTGTCCATTCCAAATATGTACCCCTCTTTAAACACCCAACTAACCTCCACCTAACCATCTTCATCCTTAACGAAACCCAAGGTGTCTATTTTAAGTGCTTCCCAATCTAACCCCTCACAATATATTAAGAGAGTTATCCTCAAGCAACTTCACCAGACCTTGGAAAAGATGTGCTTGTATGAGTTGATCTCTACCTTTCCCTATCATCATCAAGCACTAATAAAGGATTTTAAATCCATTGAGGTCTAACCTGAGGACCCCCAACCTTTATCAACCTTTGTTGGTGCCCTTCAAATTTCCAACCTTGTTACCTTCAAGGATTTAGAAATACCTTCCATCTACCCTGAAAACCCAAATCCCCCACTCTTTATTACTACTTATATTAACCAAATCTATATCAAATGGGTCATGATTTATGGGGGAGATATCATTAAAATCACATCCTCTCACACCTACAACCAACTCAATTTACCAAATAATGTCATGTATGAATCTTTGGCTATCCTTCACTCCTTCAATGATACCAAGGACACTACCTTGGGAACAGTCATCTTCCATATCCATTTAGGATCTCAAACACTCCTCAAAATTTTATATGTAGTGGAAGGTGAATTCCAATACAACATCTTATTGGGATGACCTTAGATTTGCTCCATGGGTTGCATTCCCTCTACCTTTCATCATTGCATCAAGTTTGAGCATGAAGTCCAGGTCATCACCATCCAAGCTTACCCAAGCAATTTCTCAACATGAAACATGACCTATCACCCTAATGATGTCCTCATACCCCCATCTAACACACCCTCAATTGGTAAAACCTAACCTTCAACCACCAAAGTAGATATCATATCCCTTTCTACCGATGAGGCATCAACTAGTTCTTCTATCCCTTTAAACCAAATGCCCACCAAAGACCCTTTAGAATCAATGTTCCACTACTTTTCACTAGGGGAGTATCACATTTTAGCCTTGACACTTTCCCTACTCCTCATGAATATGGGCAACTCACCAACTAGCTAGGATATGACCCTAATGTTGGGACTATTATTCCCTTCAAACCTCCTCACTATCAAACCCATTTTATCTATGGGAAACTTGACAAATCCTTTGATGCTTCTACCACCTCTCTTCCACCTTGACCATTCACCACTAGTTTCTCTTACCTAGATAAACCAGTATTCACCAAAACATATCTCCATCGATTTGCTTATAAAGGATTTAGTCTTGGGTGGTATGAGCATGGCCCACATGAATTGGTCACTATCAAAACTAGGAAGCCACACAAGAAGCATGGACTAGGTTTCATCTTACCTAATAAGAAGAAATCCAAACAAGCCATCATTACCATTATTATGGAAGGTAACCCTTCCTCACTGACCTCACCTCCACCTATGTGTGATGATGATGACATCATCCCACCTAATGTTTTTTCAACATGATCAGCCTTAGACCCCTAACTTACTAGAAGGAGGGGGTAACCATAACCATCCCTTTGACCCATCCTAAGAGGATAGGATAAAAATACCCTACCTTAGTGCCCCAAATTCTTTAATCCATAAATCCCTTCCTCCTAAGACCTTGACCATGTTGAATGAATCCACCATGGATATCAACTTGGGTACTCCATATAACCCCCATATTGTCAAAATCAACCAATTATTGAGTGCCAAGGAACTTAGGGACTTCCCCTCTTTCCTCCAAGATTGCAACAGAGACTTTGCTTGGTCTTTTAGTGATATGCCTAGAATTGACCCCACCATTAATACCCATAACATAGTCACTCATTGTGACACCAAACCTATCAAGTAAAAACTCTAATGTATGCATCCCTACATAACCATTCTCATCAAAGTAGAGCTTCAAAATCTTCTCTCTATCAACTTTATCAAACCCATTGATTACCCCTAATGGGTCTCAAATGTTGTACTTATCACCAAAGCCATAGGGAGACTACACATTTATGTGGAATTTCATGACCTTAACCTCACTTGACCCAAAGATGACTTTCCTCTACCAAGCATTGACTAGCTTGTTGATCTTACATCCAAACACGAGATCTTATCTCTCATAGATAGGTTTTGGGTTATAATCAAATCTTAATTAATCCCAAAGATTAGCATAAAACTACCTTTACCACCCCATGGGGAACCTTCTACTATAGATTCATGCCTTTTAGGTTAAAGAACACTAATGCAACATACCAACATGCCATGACCTATATTTTACATGACCTTATCCATAAGATTATTTAGGACTATGTGGATGACTATCTTGAAAAATCCAAACTTTAAAAAGATCACTTGGTTATTTTTAAGATCATCTTTGAATGCCTCATCCATTACCTTGTATGCCTAAACCCTAAGAAGTGTATTTTTGGGGTATTATCAAGAAAGCTTCTTGTCTTTATTATCTCCCTTCATAGAATCAAAGTCAACCCCACCAAAATCAAATCCATCCTATACATGCTTCCTCCAACTAACCTCAAATAGCTTTGTATTTTGTAGGGGAAGCTTCAATCCATTCATTGCTTCATCTCCTAGCTTTTGGATTGATGTCAACCATTCTAGCACCTCTTAAAGAAGGATGTCTCTTTTAATTGGAATAATGACTATCAAAATTCTTTTGATTCTCTCAAAAATTACCTTTTGTCTCCACTTTTCCTCACCCCTCCCAAATATGACCAACCTTTCTACCTATACATGTTTGCCACTGACCATTCCCTAGGGTCAATTCTAGCTCACTGAGATGAATAACATAGAGATCAATTCATATAATACATCATCCACACACTTGTAGAGTATGAGAGTTGATATACCCATACTAAGAAACTTTTTTTAGCTTTAGTCTTCAAAGCCACCAACCTTTTCCACTACCTTCTTAACCAAAAAACCTATATCATTACCAATATTGACCCAATCAAGTACATACACTCCAAGCCATACCAAAACCAATGTATGGCCAAGTAGTTCATGCTCTTAGTAAGTTTGACCTTGAGTTCCTTCTAAAAAATTTAATCAAAGAGAAGTCATTACCAACCAGCTAGCTAAAGTAGCTCTAGCAAAGAACCAACCTCCTCCTCTTAAGTTACTTGATGACTTTATCATTTCCCTCTCTCTATAAAATTTCACCTATCAAGTCACCATGTTATTTGATGGATAAAATTGTTAGTGGGTAGGGGAGTGGGTATCATCCTTATCCCATTTTATGGTAAACCTCTACCTTTGTTATTCAAGCTTGATTTTGAATGTACCAATAACATGGTTGAGTATGAAGCCCTAGTAATAGGCCTTCAAACTAATTTATACCTAGGAGTCAAAATAATTAACATCTTTGGTGACTCCCATGTGGTGGTCAATCAAGTTAATGGCTCTTACTAATGTAAGAATGATGTTTTTCAATAGTACAAACAACAATTTGATGAACTTTTAGCATAATTTAAATACTACCACGTCAAGTCAACCCTACGATCCACCAAAAAGTTTACCAACACAATGGCTTCCCTTGCCTCACAAATCCTATCTAAACCCTTAGAATCTAAGATATATATTGTTATTCACAATCTTACCCAACCTTTATATATTAAAATAGATTCTTCCACCATATTCAATGTGGAGGAGACCCAAACTAACTTTTGGTATCAACAAACCTTTGAATATCTTAACTTTGGCATAGTTCCTTTTGGCCTCTCTAAAAATGCTCAAAGGGAATTTATTTAGAGTACCTCATACTATACCATCATGGGAAGAATTATATATAAACATAGATTTTATGGCCTCCTCTTTTGTTGCCTGCGTAGTCATGAAGCCTGTCATTCTATATAGGAAACACAGGATGGTATTTGTGGGGGAAACTTTAGTGTCCTCATTATAGTTAAGTGAATCCTTTGTCTTGGCTATTATTGGCCTACCCTTAACTAGGACTATTTTTATTATGTACAAAAGTGTGTCAAGTGTCAAAAACATGCTAATTTGCATCACACACCTAACCATAGTCTTCGAGTTTCCACTAATTTTTTGCCTTTTTCAAAATGGGGTCTAGATCTTATTGTTGAGATCAACCCTCATTCCTTGCATTGGCATCATTTTATTATCACCATGACTGAGTATTTTACCAAGTGGGTAGAGGCTATCCCTCTAGTCTTGACCAAAGCAAAAAAGACTGTCGACTTTATCAACCATTATATCATCTGTTGTTTTAGTGTTCCTCATAAGATTATCACTAAAAATGGTAAATCCTTTAAAAATAATCAAGTCTAGGGTCTATGTGATGCATTCAAAATTAATCTAAATTTTTATTCACCCTATATCCCTCAAGTAAATGGACAAGTTGATGCCTCTAAAAAACTCTTAATAACATGCTAACTAAAATGGTTAGTGCATCTAGTTGAGATTAACATCTACACATCCCCTTTGATTTGTGGGCATATCATACTAGCATAATAACCCATATGTTTGATACTCAATTTTATCTTGTGTTTAGAGTAGAGGCAATCTTACCTCTTGAATTCCAAACCCCCTCTCTTTGCATATCTTTTCAAGAGCTTATTTTAGAGAATGATTATCAACATCGTTTATCTCAGCTTGAGCTACTCAATGAGCATTATTTAATATCCCTTACCCATCTCCATGTCTATCAAGATCATATAAAACATGTATATAACAAGTACCTTAAAGTGTGAGAATTGAATATTGAAGACCTCATCCAAAATGAAAACCAACACATCACTAATATGGAGAAAAATAAGTAGGGAAAGTTTGCTTTCAATTGGCTTGGACCCTATATCATAAACCATAAATATGGACCAGGAGCTTATCAATTTTATTTTATTGAAGGAAAATTATATCCTGACCCCCTCAATGCTTTGCATATACACCCATTATTTTGTTGAGAATGATCAAGTTCACCTTTTATTTAACTTAATCTCATCTCTTGCTATCAACCCATATCCATCCCACTATTCTAGGGGCAACTGATTAAAATTGAATCATGTGATTATCTATCACTAGCATAGCCTTATCATAGACTTATTTTAAATAATGGGTATCATGACTTTACCTATGGCATGGTTCTTATAGTACTTTCCACACCTTCATAATATGGACTCCCATGGTCAATTGTCACCTAAACCTCTTTATACCTAATCAAATGTCTTGTGCTTTTAGTTTTGCCTTGATAAAGGTGAACCCTTAAGCCTATATAATAAATTCTATGTCAATCAAAATCAAATCAAAATAAAAAAATTCCTATTACCATCAATCATACGTCATTCCTAGCATTCACAGACTACTCCCTCAAATGATAACTATTGAAAATTTATTCAAAATTACCAAACATAAGGTGGACTACTCCCTTAAAGGACAACTATTATAAACATTAAACAAAACACATAAACTTAAACCACTCCCTCAAAGGATGGTTGAGTAATATTTTATCAAAAGCACAACAATTTCATGGAAGCTTCCCACATCGATCAACTTTCCATATACAACAATCAACAAAAGACCCATCGTTAAAACCAAAACAAAAAACTAATCTCAAAATCCATAATCAGGTTCTCAAATGATAAAATAAGGTTAAATCCATAATTGGATTTCACAAGGAGACTTTCTACATCGATCAGTCTACATAGTTTTTACATGAGCTTGTTTATCTTGGTTCTCTAGACACCTACATAAGAGGCATGCTAGTCTCACAAGTAGGTTCCATTTTCACCCATCTCCCATTTACACTATGTGCAAGGGACTATCAAGCTTACTTGACATTATGTATTCAAGACACCTTTTTATTAACCAATGAATGCTCATGGGAAGCATTGAAGGGATTGTGTTCATTAATCCAATCCAACTTTGGTTTTTTTAGTCCTTGATAATGAAGAGCCATCATGCCCTCTTCTTACCCTATCATGACTAGTTGATGTTTGCATTATGACATTTGTCTCTTTATTATATTCAATATTCTCCTATCTAGTGTTGTTAATTATAAATACCTCATGTGTTTTATCCTAAAAAATTAATAATAAACATAACCAAGACATGCATAATAAAACAATAACATCAATGAACATTTAAGCAATCAACCATTTTACAACATATGTATAAATATAATAAAATAAAAATACTCATTTAAAATTAGCATTTCATAAGCAATCATGAAGTAGAACCATAAACCAAAAACTGTAGACACCTAAATCTGGCCACCAATGACCTCCAACTAGGCTTTTGACCAATTTCCACCAAAGTGCACAATTTGGCCTAAAAACACTAAAGCACATTAAATGAGTTGAAATTGACATATTCAAGTGCCAATTTTGGCCAAGGTATCACTAAATATGGAAATACAATTTATGGGCCAACTAACTTTGATCAGATCATTTCGAGTCAAAATGCCAATTTTGCACTTGGTGTTCTAGATTGCTCTTTTCTATCAAATTTCTTATACAAGATGCGTGCCTTTGTTATTTGGTGTTGGCAACATCCTAAATGGGATAACATATCCAATGCATCTAACATTGACTTCTAATTATAATCCAATCAAATTTTGGACCAATAACAAGGCATTCTGATCAATTTGAGTAATTTGTGCACAAAGTGCTTCATCATGCTTAAGAGCAAAGAAAACTAAATTAGAGCCTAATTAATAATTCCATGGAAATTTTTTTTAGAAATCAATATTGAATGTCTGCATCATAAAGTGAACTCATTTTTGGGGAAGACATCCCTAGGCCATAAATGCCATAAATATCAGGATTATGGGTCTCCCATGCCTCTTTATTACCTCCCATGCCTCATTAATGTCCCTTATTCCAAAGTCATGATGAGGATAATTATGGATTTTAATTACATAATTCAATTAATCCATGGCCACACATCTCAATCTTGAGATGGATGGTCATGGTTTATTCTGCTCATTCTTAAAAATCTATAAATAGAGAGGCCATGAACATCATTTTTAAGCTTAATTTGTGCAAAGTTACTATGTCAAATTGATTCCAAGAGCTCTCACATGGCAAAATTATGATGCCAAAATATTGAGCCAAGCCAACCCAAAGCCACAAGGTGCCAAGGAGAAGAGGAGATAGCCAAGCCTCCTTTGATGAAGACTTTATGATCATAAGCTGAGATAGCCACTATAACAAGCATTTGGAGCATCCAAGGAAGGTGAAATATTCTTGTTTTTATTTAATTTTTAGTTGTGATTTTCATTTATTTTTGTTATTAAGCTCACCCTAGTAACTAGGCCTAGAGATGTATGCTAATTAGTGTGTTTTTATCAATTTATTTGCATTTTTGGACTAACACAATACTAATAACCTCTCTTGAGTCAAATTCCTAGTTCACAAAAACATATCATGCCTAAATAAGCATATATCAGTGTCTGCGAAACCATAACATAAACATAATCCATAAGCAAAGTAGACATCACATAATAAAGCAGTAAACACCAAATACTAGTCAAACCATGAACATGAGCATAAGCAAAGATCACATATATAGCTCATAAGTCAAATATACACCATGTCATCAAAATAAATTATACATCTGGTAATGTATATCCTCTATCTCAATGCATGTACAACTCACTACTTTAGCATGGAGGCTAATATCAATAACATGTGTGTGTGTGTGTGTGTGTGTGTGTGTGTGTGTGTGTGTGTGTGTGTGTGTGTGTGTGTGTGTGTGTGTGTGTGTATGTCATAAAAAAATTATATCATGCCCCTGAGGCACCACTACCATTAGCTACACCTATGCTACCACTGGCATCTGGTGCCTATCCTCTTGGGATGACTATCTATCACCCCATTGAAGTATCCCACTGACTTGGGGTCACCAACACTACCCCACCTGCCAAGTTGGCCCTATACTCACCCCATTAGGGCTGTTGTGGACATTATGTTAGCACTATGGCCTTATAGTACCATAGTTCCTCCACTATAAATAGCTATCATGCCATAAGAGTAAAACTTGGTGGCACTCCCTATACTGTTACTAATCCTCCTCCTATCTTCCTCAAAGAGTCCCTCTCTTGGGTCACCAAGCCTAGTGAGAGCCTATCCTAGTCTCTCTCACCTGTCAATGTGGTAACCTGACCCTATAATGCCATAGTTTAGCCCTGTGAGGTGGTCACCTATCTATGTAACCCTAAAATTTATGCATGTGTTGTGGCCAATGTTTCCCTTTCCTATTCATAACCTCCTTACACCTACACTTGTGTACCCCCACTAGTTGGATCTACATCCATGGCCTATCAACCTTTGTCATCCCAACCAAAATTAGTTGTTACATATAAGGCCTAGAAACATACTAAATATCCATCAACAACACCTACATCATCAACCCCTATTATGATAAGTAGCTCCTCATGGTCTAAGACCACCTCTTCTAGCTATGGCTTGGGAAGTAAAAACTCAACATCTTCCTTATACCTTAGGAATGGCACTAAGAGCTCCTACACCAGGTCGTACCACCTCTAAACTCTATCAAAGGGGATGAGATCCATCTCACCATCCCTCCTACCATAAATAAACCTACAAGTCTACAATGATAGTATATACCAAGTGTAATGGGCCCACCTTAGAAAAGTAACATATAGTCTCCACATAACATCCCTAATAACCAAACCCTCTAATACATCTCAGAACTAGTCATTATCTCTCACACCTCCTCTAACTCCTATTAGTGCATAATGTCCCCTCCACCATATAAATCCCATTATAAAGTGTATCTAGGTGTATCCCTCCCATGGTAGCCTTCGTGGTATCAGAACCATGATGTGCTCATATGCCCAACAATACAACATAAACCCCACACTGATACCATATCATCTATGTGTACAAAACCCCAATATCTCTCTATATATTTACACTAATAAAATGGGATCCCACCCAAAAATTATCCACCTAAGTAACATCTCTACTAGCACTCTCATTATTAGATAGGGAAACCATCCACTACTCAAATGTATCAAATTGAAGTAGGACACCACCATCATCATCATGGTCATCAAGTGTCTCTCATCTAGATCCCTCTAGTATAATGGCCCATACCCAAAATGACCAAAATACCATCTGGTATGGGACCAATCCCTATTATACAAAAAATCCATTTGCTCATCCCTTTCCTTGCTATTTATGTGATATATCAACTCTCCTTGAATAATAAATCATGTAATCTATTACACATCTTCTATTAGGATGGTCATCTCTTCTATCGGCAATAAGAAGGCATTCATGGCCAGATCCCATCTTTTGATGAGGGCTATGATCATTGCCACATCTCAAGACACATGTTGATAGTGCATCATGGCTCTAAAGCCAACCTCCTCCATGTGAGCCCAATCATCCCCAGTCATCCCTCCATGGATCTCTACAAAAATATTTAGAACCTGATCCTTCATTTGAATCTTCTCTCATACCTATAAAACCAAGGTTAGCATGCACACTTAGTTTTCCATTACCATCTCTCATGGTATGACACTTCACTCATCTTTAAATGACTACCCATTATGATTACCTACTATACCCTTACCACCACCTATTCTTTTTATTTTACCAAATTAGCTTGTTCATCCACCTATACCCACCTAAAAACTACCCTCACAAGTTTTACAAACACTCTCATACTACTTCTAAAAAACCTACCCTAACCCACAACATTTTCAACCATCCTACCCAAACCTACATAGGGAATTTTGACTACCCAAAAATCTCTACAAACATTTTAAAACATTTTTAACACCCATTATACCTAACCCATTTACCATCGATGGTATCTACAACCATTGATGGTCAGGTAACCTTCTAACTTTGATAGTCAATTATTGACGGTTAAGTCTAACCATCAATGGTCGGGTATAACCACTAATGGTCACTATATGTGATCACCAATGGCACAATACCTAAGTCTACCCTACCTAAAACTAGAAAACCAATAACAAATTCAACTAATATGCTACCTAATCTATCTTACACACTACCCCCAACCCAAATACCCCATCAATTTCAAGCTTCCCTAGCTAAATTTTTACCAAATGCAAGCAAAACCTAAACCTAGGTTAAAACCCCCAAAAAACATACCAAGCTACCAAAATTCAACTTTCAAATGACCAAATTATCTAACTTTACCAATTTAAAACACTACCTACTTCATTCCTTGACCTATGTCATAAACGAAGCCCATACTGCACAACCACATCCCCATCCACCTTGCATCTCAGTCTTAGTAGATCACCTCAAATGCATGCCTCCAACCAATAAATAATCACTACCTCAAAAAACACTTAGTCAAACCCCCTCATTAAAATTCCAATTCACTATGATGTATGATAAATACAATCAATAGGTTAAAAGTATTAATGAAGTTTCATTTTTAATTTTTATTCTCTAGCATTTTAGGGTTTTTCCCTGACCATCAATGGTCAACCTTGAGATCCTTGACCATCAATGGTTAATGTCTGACTTTAAATTTTTTTTAGACACCTACACCTAAGTGACATTTTTTTGGAGATTACCCTCTCTCATAAACCCAAACCCGCCCATAGAGCCTACCTTTTCCACCCACCTGATCCATCGTGACATTGGCCATTTTGTCTCAAATTTTCACATATATTGAAATAACCTTGCCTTAGTCCCTTTAACCATAGTGACACCATTTCCATATTAACCACCTTTTGAAATTGTGACACCTCATGCATACTAACTTGTTTATGTCTTTTTGAGAGTACTTCCTACCTCAAATAGCCATGACACTTGACCCATTTATGTTTTCTCCTAGATCACTTCCTGCCTTGGATACCCATGGAAACACTAACCTTGCCTAAGAGACTTGTGTTTACAAGTGTTCCCAATTGCCAAGCCTAAATGTGATCATGTTGTACACTAGTCACTTATCTTTTTAACACCTACCTTTATTGTTATAAATGATGGTAACCTAGTCTTTGCGAGATATCAACTATTACACCCTTTATCACACTTTGCATGCCTATTTGCATTTTAATGCCCAACCCCTCAAACACATTCATAATGTTCACCTTAATCATCACCTTCACCTACATTATTAAACCCACACCCAATTTTTCTTTATCTCAGTGCCTCTCAATTTGAGGGGAAAACCTCCTCCCATACTTGGGGTAATTAGCAGACCTTTGACCAACATTAGTTTTGATTTTGTAGCTTGTTAATTCTAGGCTACATAACAAAAAGGGGAGAAATATAGACACCATAAATCTACACATCATGATTCTAAGTGTCAAAATACCCCTTTACAACTTTAGGACCCCCTGAGACCATTCAACCATCTAACCCCTAGCTGAACCTAACCCATAGTTAGTTTGACTAAATAGGCTTAACCTAGCCTTTCCCCTAGATTTTACATATTTTACTTGTCACTATCATGTTTAATTGGATGAGCCTTTGATAATTTAACTTTGCTTCACTTCATTGGATCATCTATGTATGATGAAATAATAAACATTGATCAAGATTAGATATAATATAAATTCTAATACTTAGGAAATATTAAGTCCTTTGATTACTTCTTGAGCTGCTAATTGTTAGGTTGAGGGGCTAGTTTCATAACAACTACAAAGGCTTAAGTTATAACTTAATCTATTGGGTCCCAGATATATCTAGTCACCATAAAAATAGAAAATGCCTATTGATGCCATGACTTAAACCCTTAAGGTTTTATTGAGAAACCCTATCTAGTCTGAGATCAAAGATAAATCAATTTTGAGCTCATTCTTTCTCCTTTGAGCCTACAAACCACATATTCAAGATGCTCATGAAAAACCCATAATAGATCTACTATTTATTTATTTTAAAAATGTCCATAGATGAGATTTGTAAAAGCATGACAACTTTACATGACCTTGTGTATATTTTGTCTATGTGGAGACCATTCATTTTGCTTGGAAGGCTAACTTTGCACCTTCATAAATCCTATTGCACTTAGTTACATGACCTATAAATTGGTGCATTTATTCCTCTTTCATAGGATATTCAATCCATATATCCTTTTGGTCTTGAATCCTTCTTATGTGAAATATATGGCATTATAAAAGTGCCTACTTATCTTTTCCTATCTAGACCCAAAATGTCTAGATGATCATTATGAAGAACTAAATGAATTCCATTCATGCACACAAGCATTCCAATCATCCTTGAAATCTGATAGGATCACCATATTCATCCATGAACATTAATGACATGCTCATAATGTCCCTTTTGACAGCAATGATAATCATATTTCCAATAAAGTACATGGTATTCACCTGGTTCTTCATTGTGTTCATCTAGACATTTTGGGTCTAATGACAAAATTTTTGAGTAGGTAGTTTGTTGACATCATCATTTTCACATGTGGATGAGTCAAGAGGAATTGTTCATATAGGTTTGTTCATATTATCCTTAAGAACATATGCACCAAGTTTCAAGTCATCTGACTAAGCATAGTAGAAGATATGAAGGCTCAAAGTTGGCCTCTCAGACAAAATTTGCTAAATTTCCATAGCTAATTTGTAAAGGAGCTCAAATAGAGATGAGTGGGTAGTTTGATGATGTTATATCTCCCATGTGTGAAATCCTCAAGATAAAATGATCACATGGGTCTATTCATCTTTGTACCAAGTTGATATGTACTATGTTTTAGGTCATGTGATGGAGTGTAACAAAATATATACATGTGAAAAGTTGGGCTCCCAAGTAGTTTTATAGTGTTTCCCATACTTAGCCAAATGAACTAGACCATCATCAAAGCATCATGTAGAATTGCACAAGTGAGCTCACTTGAACATTTTGTAAACACACTTATAAAGTAATTATAACTAGTGGATCAAGTGGGCAAAATATTTTTAATATCAAGAACATCTCCAGTAAATTTGCTCCCTCCATGATTTTTGCACTTCAAGATATAAATCTTTAAAGTTGGTCAAATAATGGGATACAATCACATGGACATCAATTTTAAGACCTGATAAATATTAATTTGTTTTTAAACTAAATTAGATCCAATGATTGACACTCATTCACACAAAGGGATATTGATGGAGTAAGATGAGTCAAAATGTCAGAGAGCTCAAGAGATCAACATGTGGCATAAGCACGTGAGGCTAGCAAACTGATAGTAGATCCTAAAATAAAATGCAAGGCTGCCACATGGTGTAAGCTAGGATAGATTTAGTAGGTCAAGGGCATGATCAATGGTGCTTTGTTGATCATACTAAGTAGGATAAATGGTGTGAGATTGGTTAGTGAGTCAGGGATCTAGATCAAATATCAATATCCAATTAGAATAAAGGAGAGCCCAAAGCATTCGAAGGAAGTCAAGAAACCATTTTTGATAAAAGTAAACATATGTACTATAGGGTCACCCTAAAACCACTAAAGCTTGATTGAACACCATTGAAAGGCCATAATCCATGCTTAAAAGTATTAAGAACATAAAGGGACTACCCATGGGGCTAAATATGGACCCCTAAATCACAATTTGTGTCATAAAGGGATCTTTCTTTGACTATGTTCACCATTTATAGAAGAAGGAGATAACATTTCAAAGGGTTCTATGAAGGCATACAAGTAGACCCCAAAATTTCATCTCTAGGACCACCTACATAAAAAGGACCTCTTCTCTTCACTATGCACACCACGATGAACCAGTTAGGAATAATTAATAACAAGACAAGATTATAATAGACTAGCCTAGTTTTTGTAACTACATGAATGGTAGAACAAAGATAAAATAAATTTGAATTCACTATTGTAATAAGAAGGTGTAGACACCGAAATTGTGTCTAACCCTTGTTCATTCCCCCCCTTGGTCCATTCCTAACCCATACAATTACTAATTTAAAATAATAAACTTATTTTGAATTAACCCCCTCCTTTGACACATCACCCATAACACCTCATCTAACACCTCGCCTTGGACTAATTCCCACCCTATGACTCACCCAAGACCTATTCTTACTCCTTTCCAACCACCTAACCAACTCTCGTGCGTATTTACCCTAACCTTCGACAATTCTTCAACGGATTATGCACCTGGCAGATGGAGAACGAGCTTGATGGCCCTTTTACTCATTTTGCACCCACCGACGTTGGTCAACTGTCGGCCGATGCTGGTAGGATCGCCGACATCGGTTTACTTAAACCGACTCTAACCTCTTTCTGGGGCTAATCACAAATTCAAATCACAAATTCTAAATCTCAAGAGCTAATCATGAAATCTAGAATCTAGAGTCTTTGACCATCTGCCACTTTGCCAATCTCTCAGCCAAGCCTCTCACTCTCTCCCTCAAGTGCAGCAATAGGAATTCTGCCTTTAACAACTCCATCAGCAATAGGTACACCAGTCTGCAACACTCCTTCAGCTGGCCACAGGTAAGTATTCTATTTGTACTTTCATTGTGTTTTCTAGTCATTTGCTTCTAAGTATTATGAACTAGATTCAGCACTTCCTATCCCCAGACCAGACCAGACCCAAATCCTTATTTCCCTGTCTCCCTATTGGCCTCCTCTACCCTTCTATCCATTTGACATTCTATCCATTTGACTCCCCTGTATCTCTGCATAGACCCACAGACCATTAACCAAAACCAGACTCTCAGACCCAGACCCCCAAACCATTCAACCAGGCCCAAACTCTATCTCAGACCCATCCACAAACCAAAACTCATCCAGACCTTGTCCACAGACTACTGCCCTGACCGACGCCGACCACTTCCCCAACCAATGTCGGCAGACTAACCGATGTCAGTAGACCTCAACAACTGATGCCGGTAGGACCATCGATGCCGGTGACTGTGACCAGTCCAATAACATCTTTTAGGTAAGCCTTTGATTCCATTTTCCTTCTCAGTCTTTTATCATTTCAGTATTTTAACATTCTGCTATTTATTAGACATCCTTTTTATCGACTAGTGGGTTAATATCCCTTAAGGAACTCTTCATACTTCTGGGATCAAGCTTTCGCTTGGCAACCCACCATCTCCTCATCTAACGTCTTCTTCGTCTTAGTCTATTTCCTCTCCAGGTGTCATTCCTCCACATCCAAAGAGGAGTACCTTCAACGTCTGGATTATGGTGCACATGACTACATCTAGGTACATACAAGCCTTGACCATTTCTTCTCAGTTTCTTAATTCTCTCTTTGAATGTAGAAAGCAAAATTAGCATAGAAACATTCTGGCACGCCCGATGGGACCTTAGGTTCTTCCTTGGGTTCCTTTTCTTTTCGTTCATATAGGGTGCATTAGGTTTCTCCCTTTTCACCTCTTTCTTTTCTTCCAAACGACATCATAATCAGGAATAAAAAGAACTTTTTTTTTCTTCTTTTATTGCATTTTTAGACTAGTCAAAAATCATATTCATTCAACCCTTTCTCAACTTGTTTTCATTCTAAACTTAACATTTTGACTTGGGGCTTAAAACATGTTGCATTGCATTTCTACTTGCTTGCATTTCTTAGTCCACACTTAGTAATTAACAAACCACATATTGAATTAATCGTAGTCCACTTCATGTTACACAACCTAAACCACTTGCACTAAATCAAACATCAAACTTACCTGAGACAAGGCCCGACTGGGATTTGATCCCCTAGCGGATACCTTACCCGTCCCAGCGATCCTACTTGGATTTCATCACCAAGGGGAAAGCCCACTCTGTTCTCTGGCAGATTCTGAATCTCTAGGGAAAGTATATTTTGGCTAAGCGAGACCAGCTTACCACTGGACTCGTGAAGTGAGGGGAGCTTGCTCTTTAGCACTAGGCCATGTACGAAACCTAACCCAGACTTCTTGAGCACCTAAACAAAACCTGAAACCATCCATAGACTACCTCTTCTAGGACCCCTCTAACAGCCAACCTCCCAAACATCACTTTAAGGCATAAGCCACAGGATTCTAAAAAGTTGATTCTTAGGATTTAACGCTTAGGGCCTGTCTGTCTCCATCTCTATTTTTCTATTCCTATCTAGTTTTTTGAGCTAGTGAGGACGTTCTTCTTCCTTTTTTCCAAGAATCTTCAAGTTTTCTAAGTTTTTGGAAACCATAGTCACTGACATGGACTTTACCACCGATAGTCGGTCACCTATCCCTCCACTGGCATCAGTTTTACTGACCGACGTCGGGCATCTTCCCTCACCGACATCAATTTTCCAATCGATGTCGGTCACTGTCATTGTACTTTTTTAAAAAAATAACAATTTACAACCCAACCCCTTTTTCTACCAAAACCTCGATTCTGAGTTTCTGAAATTGAAAAAACACAGTTTCTAGAACCTGACCCTCTTCTTGCCTTGAATGGTTTTGACGCACAGTCAAACCAAGGCTCTTCTTGACCATGCTCCCTCATCCCTAACTAGTCCTATAATGGAGTTCCACTTGGAGACTGAAAGAACTCCTATAGGACCAACCCTGACTCAAACTCCCATCATCCTTGAAGGGGACCAAGATTTTGAAAGATTCTTGGACCTCAATGTCAAATCCCTCCAAAACTATCTCGCGAGAAACCCAACGCGAGACCTTTCAGGTGAAACGGTGGTGACATCGACACCATTCGCTACCCAACCTTTTATGACCCAGCCTTTTGCCTCAACCATTAACTCGACCATGGCCAATACGCAAAGTTTGGCCTCCACATCTATTTTTAGACCAACCTCCATCGGGGTTCCATTACCCCCTCAACCACACGTAATTCAACCAAGTTCTACATCATACCAGAACTTGATTGTCTCGACCCCTCACACTCTTGTGCCCATAAATGCGGGAGTGCCAACCTATCCTTCTACCAGTGCCATCCATTCAACCACCTTTGCGGTATCTAGTCAACTTATACCTTCTACTTCCATAACCCAACCACTTTTGGCCTCCACTTATGTCCCTGTGACTAGTTATACATATGTTGCACCCCCACAAGCGCAACTGACTATGTCGTATGCCTCCTCTCAATGCCTTTCAAGTGCCCTACAACTTAGGGGGCACCCCGTCTACCAATCCATAAACAGACATCATCAAAATGCTGATGGATAAAATGTCTAGTCTCGAGACCTCTATTTTTGGTTCACGCAATACCCTCTCGTAAGAGCATATTTGCAATGAGCCCATCCATCCTTCTATTCCTATCTGACCATACCCCAACCAATGGGAGCTTCCTAAATTTGCTCACTTTCAGAGTAAGGAAGACCCATAACAACATCTACGGGCATTCAGACATGCCTGCTATCTTATAATGCATGATGATGCATTACTTTTATGCACATTCCCCATGTCGCTTTCTGGCCCCGCCCTTGACTGGTATAGCTCTCTTACCAGACATTCTATATTTTCATTCATTCAACTTTCCCAATTATTTCTCGACCATTTTTCTATCAACATCACCAAACAAGTCTTGATCACAGACCTTTACTCCATCAAGCAATTTGACGACGAATCTATAGTTGATTTTATCGCTCGTTGGAGAGGCTTGATTAACCAGCTCTCCTTCTCCTTGCCTCAACCTGAGCTCATCGAGATCTTTTCTCGAGCATGTGCTGGGAACATCTCTTCTACCTTGCAGATTCAAACATTCTGCACTTTCGATGAATCTTTCATCATGGCTCAAAAGCTTGAACTCTGCGCCATTGAAGAGGATAAGGTCAAATTACGTAATACCAATGTAAAAACCAATGACCCTTATTCTTCCAAACCTTCTTCTTCTACCAACTCCAAACCCAAAGGAGTGGCCAACACTATGGTCATTAGATCACCATCCTCGATGACAACTAATTACTCTCAACCTTCTACATCTCCAAGCATCACCAAACAATTCCAACAACGGTACATCCAACGTTCATACACTCCGCTTGGAGAATCATATGCTTCCGTTTTAGAAAAACTTGTCAAGCAGGGGGTCCTCAATCTCCCTCCAATCTGACCACCTCAATTCAACCCTTCAAAAGCCATCCTTACATGGTATAGGGAGGCTGACTTCTGTCACTTTCACCACGTCCACGGCCATGACATCGATAATTGCCAAACTTTCAAAAACATAGTCCAAGACATGATCGACAAGGGGGATCTTATTTTAGATAACCCGAGTGCCCCACCCAACCAACACATCAACATTTTCAAACAACCATTCCCAAACCATCCTCCTACTAAAATAATGTCCAAACCATGATCAATGACCCTCAAGACCATGATATTCATACAATCAACACTATCTTGCCTTTTGTCCCTGACCAACCTCCTCCATCACAGGATGAAGAACTTTCTTCTCCTATTAGTCCTCCATCTACCTCTCTTATACTGGAGGATGACTTGACCATACCTATGCCATTAGCCCTACCTTCATCCGAAGACCCTACCTTGCCTACTCCTCAAGCACAAGCAGAAGGCACGATCATCCCTACCTTCTCCCCTCTTGAGGAGCCGCACTCTCCTATTTCTTCTCCACTAGGAGAAGAACCAGTCTCTTCACCCATTTTGACTGAGGAAGACCCAATCATAGTTTTCTCTTGCCTTTTGCCTGAGATTGCTACATCTCACTCACCTCCATCCACATCCGAACCCAAACCCGCATCTAACCTCGCCTCGCACAAAGGTAGCCCTCAACCCAAACCAAAGAAGGCCACTAAACCACACCGGAGAACTCCTCCCCCACCTTCCTCATTACCTTGAATCTTGGGCCCGCATCCATCCACCCTAAAAGGATTACTTCCTACTCCCATACTTCACAGAGGCAAGTCGCCTCCATTACTCCCTCAACCCCTCAGACATATATCTCCTCCAAACAGCATCGACCTATGCCTCTTACACCTCTCAAACCAAAGTCATCAACCCCCACTGTAACAAAACATCTAGACCCATTAGCAGGTTCTTATGCCTTGCTGCTATGGCAATTGTTGGAGTCCTCTTGCATCAATCTCCCACCTCTTTAACCATATCAATTTCTCGAACCAAAACCACCCTGGTTCGATGACACCCACATTTGTGCATGTCATCGCACACTTGGGCATGACATTGAGCATTGTTGTGCCCTCAAGGTTGCCATTCTCCAATGTCTGGGGAATGACACCCTTCTTCTTGACCACATCATCAATAAACCTTCAACACCACCCCACTCATCAACTCTCAGATCAAGGCCATCTTGGTTCGACAACTGTAAATTTTGCCACTATCATCACACTCCAGGACATGACATTGAGCATTGTTGTGCTCTCAAAGCTGTCATTCGTCAACACTAGAAAAAGGATTCCCTTCTCATCAAGGATCCTCTTAACCACCCCTTTGACAAGGCATCATCAACACCGACCCATGCTTCTCAAACCTCATCACCTAAATCGAGATCTCTATGCCAAACGATGGTCCCTTTGCCACCTTTGACCCCCTTATTCAACATCAACACAGTCAATCTGACCACCAAGCCTCAACCGACCTTGACCCGACACACATGGAAACTATCGACCTGACACAATTTATGTTAAGCATAAACCAATACTTGCTGAAGCATAAATAGACCTCAATTCATTTTTAGCATACGTCCATCATGACTATGGACAATTGCTAGGAATGAAAGACCCCTCAACCAATGTTGTAGAATACACCATTTGGAAAAGGCTGTAACATCTTTTTCTCCTCATCATTTTGACATATGACCAAACCAATCATTGACCAATCTTCTCAACTAGTTTGAACTACATTGGTCTGAGGCCCTAAGACCAAGGCTATGTAGGTAGCACTCAGATCACATAATGTCTTCTGAGGTTAGCTCAGCCACATCCTTTCATCCATCCATCCACCTTGACTAATGACCATTGGAGATCATACCCATCTCCTCTGACTGCGACCACTTCCAAAGCGATTTTGCCTTGGTTGTTTTTGCATGCATGCTACCTCATGACTGGTTAGCAACATTGTGCATAGACTATTTTTGACCTTCACAAGTATAGGATTGCAAGCCGGTTGATCCACACTACTTGTGACATTTTCGTGTTTCTAGGAGCACTTCCTGAGCCTGGGATACCTAGAGCATGATGACCATTTGGAGCTTTAGCTTAGATTGAATAACCCAATCAGTAGACAACTAAATGTTGGGGCCCAGTTATTTCAATTTTGGCACTCCTCAACCCTTGACCTGCAACATTTGACCTATCCATCTCATGAAGTGGTGTACGTGCAATCATGACTTTTTACAGCGTTTCCACTCACTCTTCATCCTTCTCATCCACCTTTTGTCAAATCAACACCTGATTCCAGGTTTCCTTCCCTCGACTCCCACTTTGAGGGGGAATACCTCATCCATATCTTGGGGCAATCCACATCATCTCATACCTGGGGCAACCAACTCCTATTTTTGTCTTGCAGTTCATCCAGAACAACCAATAAGACAAAAGGGGCAAATGTAGACACCAAAATCATGTCTAACCCTTGTTCATTCCCCCCCTTGGTCCATTCCTAACCCATTTCTAACCCATACAATTACTAATTTAAAATAATAAACTTATTTTGAATTAACCCCCCTCCTTTGACACATCACCCATAACACCTCATCTGACACCTCGCCTTGGACTAATTCCCACCCTATGACTCACCCAAGACCTATTCTTACTCCTTTCCAACTGCCTAACCAACTCTCGTGCGTATTTACCCTAACCTTCGACAATTCTTCAATGGATTATGCACTTGGTGGATGGAAAACGGGCTTGATGGCCCTTTTACTCATTCTGCACCCGCCGATGTCGGTCAACTGTCAGTTGACGCCGGTGGGATCTCCGACGTCAGTTTACTTAAACCGACTTCTAACCTCTTTCTGGGGCTAATCACAAATTCAAATCACAAATTTTGAATCTTAGGAGCTAATCATGAAATCTGGAATCTGGAGTCTTTGACCATCCGCCACTCTGCCAATCTCTCAGCCAAGCCTCACTCTCTCCCTCATGTGCAGTAATAGGAATTTTTCCTTCAGCAACTCCATCAGCAATAGGGCTTTCACACCAGTAGCACCAACAATAGGTACACCAGTCTGTAACACTCCTTCAACTGGCCACAGGTAAGTATTCTATTTGTACTTTCATTATGTTTTCTAGTCATTTGCTTCTAAGTATTATGAACTAGATTCAACACTTCCTATCCCCAGACCAGACCAGACCCAAATCCTTATTTCCCTATCTCCCTATTGGCCTCCTCTACCCTTCTGTCCATTTGACATTCTATCCATTTGACTCCCCTGTATCTTTGCACAGACCCACAGACCATTAACCAAAAACAGACTCTCAGACCCAGACCCCCAAACCATTCAACCAGGCCCAAACTCTGTCTCAGACCCGTCCACAGACCAAAACTCATCCAGACCTTGTCCACAAACTACTACCCCGACCGATGCCGACCACTTCCTTAACTGACGTCGGCAGACCTCAACAACCAATGCTGGTAGGACCACCGATGTCGGCGACTGTGACCAGTCTGACATCATCTTTCAGGTAAGCCTTTGCTTCCATTTTCCTTCTCAGTCTTTTATCATTTCAATATTTTAACATTCTGATATTTATCAAACATCCTTTTTATCGACTAGTGGGTTGATATCCCTTAAGGAAGTTTTCATACTTCTGGGATCAAGCTTTCGCTTGGCAACCCACCATCTCCTCATCTAATGTCTTCTTCATCTTAGTCTATTTCCTCTCCAGGTGTCATTCCTCCACAGCCAAAGAGGAGTACCTTCAACATTTGGATTACGATGCGCACGACTACATCCAGGTACATACAAGCCTTGACCATTTCTTCTCAGTTTCTTAATTCTCTCTTTGAATGTAGAAAGCAAAATTAGCATAGAAACAGAAGGAACATCAGTGTAACCATTTGAAGTAGATTGAATCAATCAAAAGGGTTTGAATGAGATTAATTTGCAAGGGCAATTGTAGCAACATTTCATATGGATTTGAGCTCATTTTATTTGCTTTTGAGCACTAAAACGCCCTCTCTTTTACTTCCTTCCTTCTATAAATATAGGCTTCAAACTATTAATGAGGATCCCTTAGGCTAGTATGATTAGACTCTGCCATAATTATATTCAAAACCTATTGGAGTAGTGAATAGAGTATTTTTTAGTCATTTAATAATATGTGTTTAGTGTTTTATGTTTGTTTAATATGAAAATGTGATTGTTATCTTATTTTTGCATGTCCAAGCTCAACCTAAGTACTAATGACTTCATTTATAGGTCATATAATGTGTCTTAGCATTGATCTCTCAAAGATATAGTGGATAACCAAATTTAAGTTTCTTTAACCAGACCTTATTTTCATTGCTCCCTATTATAAATGCATCAAATTGACCTCTATATGAAATACTATTGCATAAAAACTATAGTAAGCATTTAATTAACTTCTTTCATAGTCCATTAGTGTGTTAGAGATTTTGAGCTTAAGAGTGGATTTGAAAAATTCATGGTCTATCACCACACATTAGAATAGGTTTTACTTCATGCTAAAAAATTGACTCTTTTCACCCCAACCAGTTTTAGGTTTTAGAAATAAAGGTCCAAATTATAAAATCTGAGGAGTTAGCCTCATAAAAAATATTAGAAGTCTGGTCTAGTTATAGGCATCCCACAGCCTTAAATCATTCCCATGTTAGTCTAGGTATGGGTTATACTTGAACAAATATAACCTTTATTAGGGATTATTTGGATAGCTAACACTGAGTAAGACACCATATGCAATTATGATGTTGTCAAGACTAATATTCACCTTGACAAGATGTACTTGAGATAATTATCCCACTAGGTGTGCCAAAATTATGGTCAATCAATATTGCACCCTAGATATGGTTGTTCAAGCCTACTCTAGATTGAGAGAAACATTGGTTTACCTCTAGGGCTATGGGTTGCCTATAGCAAAGGTAAACCTCTAGGTTTAAGGGCTACCTCCCTATATTAGAATTTTATAGCTCATCACCTACACTAATTTCTTGATTGGATGAAAAGGGATAGAAAGAAACATTAAATTAAACTATTATAATTAAGTGAAAGACTATAATGATCTCCAATAGAATACCATACACTTTCACTAAGAAACATGACTCATAACACTAGTCTCAACATCCTAGATTGCTCTAACATAAGTATTTCAAACATGGAGGTGATATGCATTGTACTAGTCAAGGTGAGTGAACAAAAGGTCAAATTTTAGACACTAATGCTACTCCTTACACTTGGAGATAGACAAGTACACTTTAATACACTTCATGTGACATTTTAGAGGGAGAAATACTTGCATCAAAAATGGAAGAGTAAAGAGAAGACAAGTATAGATACTTATCACTTGATATTCCACTATGAACTACTTCACACAATTAGACAAGAAGTTCATGAAATAAAAAATAGCTTAGAAATATTTATTTCAAAGTCAAATATAGTATTTAAACCAATAAGGCTTCATAATACCAGGTGTGAAGTTGATTACAAAAGACAAAATGGCTTGAATTTATAGAGCATATGAGAGGAGAGTGAAGAAGGAAAGTGGAAAGGTCATAAGGATAAGTGTCAAGCTATGAGAACTAGTTACATTGTCAGAGAATGAATTAGAAAAGAGGCTAGGTATTTTTCATGGATAAGTGTCCACCTGAATTTCATCATTCTTATTCATGTTGGCATAGAGACCTCAAATAGCCTTCTTGAGATTTCCCTCATGATGAATCATCACTTGATTGCTTGAAACTAAACTAAGAATACTTGACACATATACAATATCTTAGGGAGGTTTGAAAAAAGATATTATGGGCATAAAATACCTACCTAATTTATTGCTTTCCTCTTGACACTTGTGTTCACTATCTTCAGTCATTTACTAGTCCTCTTGGCCTCAATCTTCAAATTTGTCTTCAAGGTGACTGGCAGTTGCTTAAGTAAATATATGTAAGAATTTTTAGGAAAATTTTTTAGAACCCCTTTTCCTTACAATAAATAAATTATACCTTAAAAATATTCAAAAAGAAACTTTTCATCTTCTCACTTGGTAGTCACTTCTCATTTTAACTATTTGTCCAAGACTACCTACAATGAACCATGTAGCAAAGGTATTTTTATGCTTATTGTTGACTATTTATACCAAAATTCAAAATAGGTCAACTCCATATAGCTAAAAACTTATATATGGGTACCATAGAGTGTGAAATGTCTCCCATAGTCTTAATGAGGTCATTTCTAATGTGTTTTAACCTTGGTCATATTCATTTTAGTTCTTAGTTAATTTTATGTCATCTAGAGGTCATATTTGGGCCATTTAATAAACTTGTATAGTTTTAATATAAATACAAGTGTTATAGAGTGTACTTAAATGTCCCATGATTTATTGGAGGTTAGAGATATTGTTTCATTACTAAAAAAATGTAGGTGCAAAGTCAACAAGAAAATCAGACAATTAGAGGCATTTTTTAGGAGTTGTATGACTTATGCAAGATTTTTGGCATGTGTAAAAGGATTTTAAATGATACAATTTAAATAAATTCCAAAATTTATCATCTTTAACATCTAAAAAATGGCATAAAATTTTTTTATTCTTCCATTGCTCTCCTAGGTAGGCAGAAATAGTCAGTCGATTTTCTAATGGTACAAATGGCAGGAGATGAATTTGGTCCAATGCTCCTAAGGGATGATATTACAATTTTTAAATTTAAAATTCATGGTAATATTTATAATATTTTTTTATTTTCCTCTATGAACTAATGTTAATAATTCTTCTACCTTTTTATGCTTGCTCATTCCCATAAATTGCAAGTTTCCTCTTTGTTTGGGTTAGTATGTATAAACCGAGTATTGTACATGATTATTAGGAGAACAAATATTATTATCACATGAATATAAATATTATTTTCACATTTTAAATTCAAATTATAAGCATGAACCATCTCATTTTTATAGGAAGACACCTTTGGAGTTTGCAAACCAATTTTTGTCTATTGCAGAGTTATCCTTTCTATAGTGGATTCAGGACAAAAGTGGA
The DNA here is from genome assembly GCA_037957365.1 of Torreya grandis. NCBI lineage: Eukaryota > Viridiplantae > Streptophyta > Pinopsida > Cupressales > Taxaceae > Torreya > Torreya grandis. The sequence goes on along the minus strand of JARHVA010002529.1, from coordinate 1,005,803 downwards.
ATGTGTTTCCACTCTCATATTTCATGGTGTTTAACTATAACTTTAAGGTTTTGAGTCTCAATATTTTTATATTTTTATTGAATAAACTAATACATGCACATATAGTCAGATTCCCTACAAACATTCACCTATAGACAGGTAAAAGGAACTTTACATAGTCATGTTGAATAAGAAAGGAGATTCCAAAGTCTTGAGAAGTCTAAAAGGTAGACATGATCAGTTTGGAATATTTAAAAGGTTGATAGATTGGTTATGATAACTAATTTAACATACACATAGTCATATACCTTACCTTCATAGTCATGTATCTGCATGTGCACCTACAAGAAGCTTCCACATAGGTTAAATAGAGTTGAATGTAGGTGTTTGAAACTTGTTTGAACCTTCATTGAGGTATTGAAGAGTTGAAGAGTAACATAACATAAATTATGGATTAATAATGTGTCAAGTATAATTGAAACCATGTTCATATTTTGATAAAGTTGCTTCATAGACATGTTACCTTATTTTCTTCGAGTAAGGTATTTGTTCATTTACAAAAGTCATATCTTGGTGAGTGTCTGGAGGTCTAGATAGTCCAAGTGCTTCCATCATGTAGCCAAAACACATGATAAGACATGTACTTGATAAATTAGTTGATTGGAAATGAGGAGGTTATGTATATAGGTCTTCTAATTGAATCAATCTTTCACTAAATTTTTTTAGTGCCATCTACAGTACTCAGAAGCTTAAGTGACCCTATGATACAACAATGACATAATGGAAGCATACCTTCATGGAAATTGATTCCATTTGGATAGAAATGAACCACTAATATCCATATAAATAAAATAGGTTTATGTACAAGGTTTTTATATTAAACATCACCTAAAGTAACCTTTTATCTCATAAATGGCTACCTATAGTCTAACTATAGGCACCTACATGTTCATGATGAGAGAATAAAGATTGAGAACCCTGCAGACATAGATGTCAACTTAAGGTGGAATTGATCCAAGGAATTCAATGAGATAATATAGTATTAAACACAAGTTTAAAGGGTTAACTATAACCTATAAGTTCCTTTTTCTCTCATAATTATAACTTATAATTTGACTGTAGAAGTGACAATATACTAGAACATGACAATTTTGGTGTTGGATTAGCATAGACATGATATGAACAAGTAAAAGAAACTATGATATGGTATTAATAACCTCAATTATTACCTAAACATTACACACATGGTTCACAATGTCTTAAAATAACCTTATTTACTTGGGAACATACACCCACAGTTTACTACAGTAGGCAATTTAGCCTAGTCAAGTAGAGAGAGGTGAATTGAGAAAGTTGGTAGAGGTTATAAGGTGAAATGATCATTATAAAACCATTATCATCATGGAAGGAATAACTTCACATGATTTTCATAATAGGAAAATAAATCAAAGAGGGTTTTAACCTTCAACCTATAGTCATGACTTAAAAGTACATGCACAATCATCAATTCTATGAGTCTGCCTTGAAGATTTGGAATGTTGATGACCTTTTAGAGGTTTAAAAGATATAAAAATTTGTACATAGAACATAAATTAACTATTTTATCCCCCAATTTTCTCACTTTTCTTGGTAAAATTAGGGAAGTACCCTCTATTCTATCTCAGATAAAGGACACTTCTAGATAGGCTACCCTATAAGTTTAGTATGAAGATGGTAAGGGAATGTGTTGATAAGGATTGGAAAATTTAAATAAGGTTTTATAAAAAAAATTAACATTAAAAAAATTTAAAATACCTCACATTCATAACAAACTACACATGGTGGTTTTAAGTCAGGAAACACAAGTCAAACCTATTAGGCATAGGCTAGACCTAAAGCCCTACAGGGATTTTGATCCATTTTTAAGGCAAGATGAAACTTAATAATCATATTAAAACCTTTAATGGAAGGTATAAGACTATTTTTAACCTCTATTTTTAAATAGATATCACAAATAGGTCATTTTTGGCTTAAGAACATCGTAGGGGTATGTAAACTGCTCTCTCAGGCTCGATAGGCCAACTTTACTTACTCACACCTATAAAGACAAGGTAAATGGGAGTATAAGTAGATATGGATAGTTTAAAGGGGTTTTATATCCCTAATTTGTGGATTTTTTTCATAGTTTGGATGACAAAGTTTTATGAATCATTGTTATGAGTCCAAACCATCTAAAACCCTCCCAAACCCTTAGTTTTGACCTGATGGGGAAAACATGCAAGGAAATGATTCAAAAAATATTAATTTGTCTTGGTAAATGTTTTAATATTTCTCAAGACTCTCTAAATATCCTCACTCACCAATTGGTCCGTACAAACACTATACATAATAATATAAAATAGTGATTTCTTGTAGATTTTTATGTGTTTTTTAGGTACAAAGTAGTTTTTATGAAGGAAAATAATTGGTGGAGGTCAATTTGGACCTATTATAAATCTATATGTCCATTTATCACCTCAAAAAAACATGTATACACTTCTACTAACTCATTCACTTCAGACAGTCTATGGTAGATAGTGAGAATAGAGAATGACTACCAAGTGAGAAGATGATATGTACAATTAGAGGGAATTTTAAGGTCTAATTAATGTATTTTAAGTTAGTGTGACTCTTTATAGGTTTCATATCATCCCTTACATGGATTTTATTTTAAAAATTAAGGTTATTTGGTTGACAAATGTGAGGACAAACCTAGTGATGATGAATTTAGATGGTGATAAAAAGTGTCCAAAAGAAGGACATGAGTTAAGGACACACATTATTATTGTTATTTAACTATTATAACCCATTATTTTCATTTAACATGTGTCATCTCTCCCTATTCTAGTTTGGAGAAGTCAAAAGATACCTCATGATGAAGGCAATTTCAAGAAGACAGTTAAAGAGACCCTATGCCAATTTTGGGAAGCGTGATGCTTCTAATGAAAACTTGTCCAAGAGTACATTTCATGGTCTATTTCACAATTCATTATCCTTTAAATTTAACTATATCTCTCATCTTAACACTTATTCTTATGACCTTTTAGTTTCATTCTTCTCTCTCCTCTCACACATTCTATAAATGAAAGCCATTTTGGCTCTTGTATTCTAATTCCACACCTGGTATGGTGAATCCCTACTGGTTTGATATTGTAATTTTAATTTTTATTAATACATGCAATCTGGTTTTTATTTCATAAACTATCTTTTCAAAATGTGTGAAGAGATGTATAGTGAATAGTCAAGTGATTGATATCCATCCTTACTTTCTCTCAATCCTTCTATGTTTGATATAAGTTGTTCCACTCTAATAGGTCACATGAAGTGTTTTCAAGTGTATGGGTCTATTTTCAAGTGTACAAGTATCCTTAGTACCTAAATATAATCTATGGCTAATTTACTTTGAGTAGTTTTCATGCATCACCTCCAAGTTTGAAATATTAATGTTAGGGTATTTGAGGCTTTTGAAGCTAGTGTTATGAGTATTATCTCTTAGTAAATTTGTATAATGATCTTGTGGAGATATTTATAGTTTATCATCCCTTTAGATTAGCTTAATTTCATGTCTAATTCTCCCCCTTTTCATCCAATCAATCAATTAGTATAGTTGATAATCACTTAAGGATAAATTTAGGGAGCTATCCCTTAAACCTAGATGTCTACCTGTACCATAGGCAACCCACAGGCCTAAAGGTATTCCAATGTTGCCCAAAACTTATAAAAGGCTTGAAAAACCTCCTCTAGGGTGAAATATTTGGTAACAACACTTATCTATGGTGATAATTGAATATATGGAGTTATAATAAGTCCCTATTGACCTCCTTCAATGGCTCTCACATGTTAATTATCTTTTGTACCTATAAAACACCCAAAAACATACAAAAAACAAAGTATTAGGTCTATCCATACAAAGTATAGTATATAAAAGTTGGGTGTCTAGGATCCTGAGATAGTCTTCAATAATTTTAAAACACTTTTAAGTCCAAATTACCCCTCATGAATTCATCTCCGTTCATCTTTTCTCCATCGGGTCCTTAATAGGGTTTTAGAAGGTTTTGCTTCTTAATGATAGTGCATAAAAGTTAGACATCCAAAATTAGAACTAATTCTAAAAATTTGAATTATAGGACCCCTTTTAACTCTTCTCAAGTTCTTGAGGCACCATTCATGGTTTTCTTACAAATATGAGCACTTGAAGATGGTTCTCAAGCTCCTTCTAGGCATTCTGGGTACCCCTAAGATGGTTTTAGTTCAAATTGACCACTCTATGTTATTCCTATGAAAAAAAATGGTTATTGAAGACTTTATAACTTAAATTTTATATTATAAAATATATTAGAAGGATATCATGATCTTGATAATTGAGTTAGGCACCCTAAGTTCTTAAGTCTAGTTCTAGGCCTAACTATGTTTCTATGCCTATGACCACCTATGCACATTCAATCTGAATATAGGTACTTAATACCATTTTTTTCATGTAAAAATAAACCTTCTACACAATTACATAGTGTTTCAAAACTTCTCATTTAATCCCCTTCTTCATTTATGTTCTCTACCTACAACTTTATCTTGACTGGGAGTGCCCTCTGTTTGAGACAAAATAGAGAACATCTCCCCTATTTTCTTGGCCTAAATGAGACCATAAAGGAATATAATAGGTCTTAAAGATTCTCTAAACCAAGTTTAATAACTTTTTCATGCTCCAAGACCCCTCAAAATTTCAAATCCTTAATATTGGCTTCTACAATTGACGGTGTGTAGGGTCTAGAACCTCAGGCTGAGTGATGAGTTAGAACTTGTCTTGGATCTGTTTCCTTTGTCCTTTCTCTAATAACATATTATGTTAAAAATAACACTATGGAAGTGGTATCAATTATTTTAATTCATTTATACCTATTCTAACCTTCTAATCTCACATCTCTCATTTGCCTAGGCTAGTCTGTAGTCAAATTGTAAGTGATCATCTTAGGAAAATTGGATTCCTGTAGGTGATGTTCATATTTAGACATTGTGCTTCATGCCTAGGTTATTATTGAAGTCACTTATATTATTTCATAGTTTTTTGAACTCATCTCATGCCTAGAGACCCATGATTATCATATCTCACTACTACCAATGTATTGTGGGTCTATAGTCAGAATGTAAGTGATAATTTAGGAGATTTCAAAGACTCTTATAGGTGATTATCAATGCTAGATCACTATAACTCAACTCCTTTGATTTAATGAGGTAATTGGGTCATCTTAAATGAAATATAATCACTATGTATACAAGTCATGCTTCCATTGTGTTGTAAAACATTTTTTCTTTCAAGAGCATTATAGATTATTGAAAGTCTATAGTGAAAACTTGCTTGAACTAAGATCTTATTTACACTATCTTCTCATGGAAAAACAACCACCTTATTATGTCAAGATGTTGTCTCTATTCTTGGGATACAAGATAGAAACCACTAGGTCCATCTATACCTCAAGACACTCCACCATGAGATGAATTTTTGTGAGGTAGAATCCCCTTTTGGAGAGATTAAGGTAAACTCTCCCAATTACAACTTTCTCAAAATGGGAACAAGGACCTAGATCTATCTACAATGTAATGGATTTAACATTGTCACCTTTATCTTATTTATGCTCTCAAACCTGATTAGATGCCTAAAATTAGTTCAAATTTCTTCACCTCAATAGTCTCTACTTCCTTTGGACTTCCCTCAGACCACTATTGGATACTACTTGTAGGTCTACATGATATAAGACTGTGTATGTAGAATTGGTTCCCACAACCAATATATAACCCTTTGAGTAGATAAGTATTACTATTTTCACTTTATGAGACTTATCTCAAACTTGAAACTTTCATGTGTCATCAACATGACTGATCAGGGTGCATCTCCACTTGATTGTAGGTGACAGTCACAAAGATATATGATTTTGTGTAATTCTGACTGTATTCTCCATCAATGCTACTATTTGAGACTAAACCTTCAAAATAACAACTAATCACCATGATATTATAGTTTTTAAACAACATATCACTTTGCATTACCCTTATTTTGGGGACCAAAATAGGAAGATAAGCCTTTGTAATTGATGAAACACTATTTGCAAACTTTAATGGAGTCTTCAATGAATAAAATGAGATAGTATTGATCTTTAATTGATATCCACACATGAAAAACAAATTTATAATCATATGATAAGGATGGTAACACTCTTCAAGATCATGTACAACACTTAGTTTTCTTGGATCAATCCAAATAGATAAAGAAAAATGAGGTGATGGGGATGTGCAAGTAGTTTTGAGAAGCCAACCTTCTTAGAAATGGTTCATGAAGCACAAATCACCAAAATTTAAACTATGATCATTAATTTTAGTGAAAAAATACTAATATTACTCACCAAAATCACTTTCTCCAACTCACTTCCTCTTGTCCATACCAAGTTGAAACTGATTGACCCTTTTGACTTGTCTAAGGGAGTGATGAGAGAGAGAGAGAGGTCAATTTTTGGTAATGTTAGGTTTTTCAAAGCTTCCTAAGTGTGTAATTAGACTATGGGGATATGAAAATACACTTTTTAATTCTTCCTATGTGCCATAACTATTGTATAAGTTGTACAAATACCTAAAACCACTTAAAATTGCCCGATCTTCTTAAATGGATGTTGCACCTACAATTTATCAGTCTCAAATGGTTTCTCTAACTATTCCTGACATTTGGGATGTTGAATATCCTGTTTAAACACTTTTATTCTTATGTAAACTATACCACTTCATTAAATGACCCAAAGTGGCCTAAGATGACATAAAACGACACTAGGGACAAATAACAAATATGACCAAGGTAAAAAACACATTAAGTGATCTCATTAATGACCATTTAAACCTAGGAGACCCTATAACAAGTTTGAACTATATAGGGGGTTGACCTAATTTGACTTGGGTTCAAATTGCTCAATAGTAAAGTCATGTCTCATCTAATAGAACTTAGATTAGGCACATGTTGCTAATGGGGAAAAAATAAATGTGTGAATGTGATAAGGTATGTAGGCATAAAATATGTGTGATCATGTAATACCAATGTGTGCCATGACAAAATAAATCATAGATATTTAATATGGAGAAGTGGGAAAATAGTATGTCATATCAAGGTGTAACATGCCTCAAATAATGAAAGTAAATTCAAAGTTTTTTGAAAGATGTATGTGCATATTTCATCATAGGATATATAGCGTAAATGCCTAGATTAAGATAATAAATAAAGAGTAAATGGGGTAAAATGTGATAATAAATTGAAAATCAAGGCTAGAATAATGTTCAAATCAACCACATATATACACATCGATGTTGAAGAATGGATAAATCAGAAAGTGAACTTATAATAAGGTGATCAAGTAAGAAAATAATAAGAATCTATGTACACAAAATTGTGTTGAAGCTAACTTAAGATCCCATCAATGGGATGTGAAAGTGAATGTATTGTATCTATTGGTGCAAATGTCATGTGCTGAGGTGTAACATGTATGTCACTATTTAAATATGAAAAAATAGTCATGAGCTAAAGAATATTTGGAATCATCTATATAATAAAAATAATTGTGGATGTATTACATAACTCTAGTAGTAAAAATAACCTATGGACTATGTTGTATGTTAGGAAAATGCATTGGTTTGGTTATCATCTTAACCTGATATCAATATAAATTACTCTAAATATTTTTTTAGAAATGATGTAACTTGTATAATAATTATATTCTAATGATATAACATTGAAGTACCATATTTTTCTTGATTTTGACTATCCAATGAATTCATCACATTTCATAACATCGAATGAGATGACTAAATATTTTGGTCATGCCAACATGTGTTGACTTACCTTTTTTTTCTTATGAATTGATGAATCATGTGGATATACATTTAACATTGAACTTATAAGAACACAAATAGTTGTGTTTGGATTAGATAATTATCTTGGATTCTCTTCAGGTAATTGGTTGGTTGATGCTTAATAATCAATATAAATGTGAGATTCTTGCTTTACTTTCCCTTCACGTATGCTAGTTATGTTATTCATTTAATTTTTTTTAATTCACGTTAATTTCCATGTTTGTGCACTTTGATATGTACCTATACTCACAGGAGAATGGTTTTCATGTTGTCTTTCATATATATAATCTCTTTTAAGTGTGATCAAATATCCTTGGAAATAAAATAAAATAATATAGTTAACACTAATTAATTTTGCTTTCATTTGTTATAACCATGATTTCCCAAGTATAAAATTGAATTTTAGCATCGTAAGTACTACAAAAAAATAATGTTTTGATTATCTTATACCCAAAAGAAACTAGAAATGTAATATTCCCTAAAGAACCCTCATGGGTACCTTTAAGTTATAAATCACTTTCCTCATGCCCTAATTATTTAAGAAAATAAATTGATCATGTATTGCATTATCATATATTCAACCATAATTCCTTGCCTATGTTCACCTTATATGAAATCTCAAATGACCATTGGTTCCTTAGAAACTACCTAAGATAGATAATCTTTTATAGATTATGAAATAGATGAAGGTGGATAAATTTAATTACCTAACATTTCATTATATTTATCAAATGTAATTACACCAATTTATATGATTTATTTGATTATTTGTTATAATGCATAACAATTTTTATATCCATGCCCATTTATTTGATGATACTTACAAGATGACCTTACACCTACTTGTGTTAGATGATACATGGGACAATACCTAATAAAAGTTAATGTAATTATTTTATTATTAAGTAGCATTAGTAAGATGGCATTTGGATTGTCCTTGTGTCTTCAAAATAATATATATTAATTAAAAATATAATGTATAGGGAATGTAAATGATGTTTCCTTATTAGATACCTTATAAGTAGCTTCATTTTTATATGGATATTCATCCTAGATAATTGATGTTGTTGACTTGTGGGAACTTGTAGTGTCATAAGAAAGAGTGCATGCGTGTATAAGATTACCCACATAAGTAAAGACATAAAATTAAATTAACTCAAAATAAATATGGTTATGATAGAGTTCACTTTCCCTAAATGGAGGTAAAATACCATTACAAAATATGAATTTATTTTATAAGTCAATTGGTTGATATATTAAACAATGTAATGTATTTGTAATTTTTAAAATATAATCCTTTATTGGTTCACCATGACTATGTTGAAGGTTTTATAGATGTTATAACATTAATCTAAGACCTCTATTATTTTTTAAATGGTATTAAAAATTCTTTTATAGTTTGAATAAAATATATATACAACTGTAGACACCAAAAATCTTCACATGACAGTTTCGAATGTTGAAATGCCCCTGGATTCCCACCTTGGCCAATTTATCCCACTAACCCACCTTTAACATCAACCATTCACCTTTGACCCTTAACCCAACCCAACCTTTTTTAACCTAACTTGACTCTTAACCTTTGAACACTCAACTACCAATGATCACCTTGATCATTGATAGTTAGGCTGACTATCGATAGTCAAGTTCCCACCGCCTGGACATCTAACTTTCACTTCAACTCCAGATTGCTTGGCCTACATGAAAACTAAGGCATGAGAGAATTTAATTAATGAAACTAACACATCATGTATTATATCTTAATAATAATCACATCTCTTCCTTATTTCCTATAAAATAAGGAGGGTAGGAGAGAAAAAAGGCTAAATGCTTGATCCCTTTTCTTCTAATCAACCTTTCTCATCAGGACAAACTATCAAATCAACAATTTTTTACTAGTAGGAGAGTTTTCTTTGCAAGTTTTTAGCAAGTCTACAAGCATGAAAGATACCCAAACCTCTACCAAAATTCCTCCAGACTTCACCAACATCTTCAACCAACTTCAACAACAAAGCTAAGTATCCATTTTATATTAAATAGTTACTTTATTTCATTTTACACCCCTACCTAAACCAAGCCACTTCTAACCAACTACCTCTAACCTCTCAACCAATTAAATAACTCCTAATAACCCATTGTGTATATCTACAATTTTCCCATAATCAAACCTTTAACATTAACCAAAGTCTATCAATTGATAGTAACCATTGACGATCACCCTGACCATCGACGATTGACCCCAACCACTGACGGTCACTATGTGAACTTTTCTAACCAAAAACCATCAACCACCAACCAAACCCTATTTTATTAACCTCTATCACCTCATAGACTAGAAACAACAACCTGGCCAATTTGAACATTTATTTAATAATTTATCATTCACCTTAATGTTATTTTGTTAGAATACTAGCATTCATTTATACAATATTTATTTATTTAGATCTAGTAGTTTTATTTTATTCAACCTTTATTTTTGACATTAACTTGTATCAAAAGGTGGGTTTATATCTTCCTAAATAACTCACACTTTTTAGATCTAGATTGCTAGGAAATCTACCCAACCTACTTAATTAATCAACCCTTTTCTAGTTCTTTCTTATTGCAGGTCATATTCCCAAGCCAAAGAAGAGTATCTACAATCATTTGGATTATGGAGCACACACCCATCCAGGTTCTACCAAGCTCTACCCTCTTTTAGTTTTACCTTTCTTCTATAATAGATAAAAATCAAAATTTGGTACAAACATTCTAGCACACTTGGCGGGACTTGCATCTAGCCACTTTTTCTTCCTTATTTCATGCTCATACAAATCAAAATTTATTTTGGGTATAAAATTAACTGCATACATTGATTGCTTACATTTTTATCTCATTTAGTTAAATTAAAGCAAATTAATTTAAGTAGCTTCACCTCTTTATCACTTATATACCAAGCCACTTAAATCAATTAAACATCTTAACACCTGACATAAGGCCCGACTTGATCTGGGCAACAATTTAGGCGATAATTCAGGTGACAGTTCCACCCCAATTGATGACAACTTTCAAGAGCCATAACTTTTTCACCGTAGCTCCAATTGACTTGCCATTTGAACCGTTGGAAATATAAGAATGAGGAGAACATTTTGAGATGGAATTGAGCTATACTCAATAAATTTTTACCCTTAAAAACCCAATGGAAGTGCCCCAAATTTAAATTTTAGTAGTGCAGTCTAAAAATAATAAGTTTCTAAAAATAATAATTCTTCAAATTCTATATTGTTTTAAATCTTGAAAGTCAAACCACTTAATCTCCCTCAAAATTGGTGACCTTACACATCCTCCCCATGCTTTAAAAATGTGTAAAAATTAAGAGGTAACCAAAAATGTGAGGACATACATCTCTTCCCAGAGATAAGCATATAATTGTATTGTGATCTTGAGTAATACTACATCTCTTCTTAGAGAATTCATCATTACTATTTTATTTCTATGTTATTGAAATATTTATCAACTAGAAATTTTAAGTTTTGGATCAGTTCTTGAATCTATCTTTTTATCTCATCATTCTCCAAAATTGATCTACGATACATAGGACTATTAGGCAAAGGTGATCTTGGGATCAAATCGATAGAATGTTTTACCTGGCAATGCAGTGGAACTCCTATGGGTGATTTGAATAAGTCATCATATTATCCTATGATTCATCCTATCTACTTTTGTTATTGTATTGATTGTGTAGTCAAGACTGCAACATCAGCCTTCTTGGATTTCTGTGGTTTGACCACCATGAGAACAAATTGCTTTGTCTTCTCCACCAATCTCTTGCATTGCTTGGCACTAATCAGGGAGACAGATGTGGGAGGTAGTACCTCTAGTACCCTATAGCACCATGTTCCAAGAGTGAGGGTGATCCTCTAGGTTCATGATTCATAGATTCCATGTCACTCATAAATAAATGCCTGGACAAGGAGTACATCACAAATATCTAGATTGACCACATCAAAAAAGACTTCATCTTGGAATGATTTCATTAAATATGAAAGAAGACATTGATGGGTGACACAGAGGTCTCTCCTTGGGCTCAACCATCCAATACTATAAGGATTTGGATGAGGCTTCATGGATAGATTTAGACTTTTCACAACTTTAGTAGAGATTAAATTTTGTTGACTCCCACTATCAAGAATGAAATGCAGAGGCTTACCTTTTACCCATAATTTGGAGTGAAACAATCTTTCCTTGTCATCTGGTCTTTCCTCATGGGTCTATGATGAAGTGATGATGGTGTTGGGCTCAACATCTATAATTTATTTTTCATCCTCTTTGACTATGGGTTGTGTATGAGGCAGAGTATTAGATGTCGAGTATTATGACTCAAAAAGTAGTGGCTTAATGGCTTGACATTCTTCTTTGGAGTGAGTTCTAGTTTTTTGGTAATCACACCATTTTCTAGCCTTCCCCTTTTGGGGTTTCTTATCCTAAAACTCCTTATGTTTCCAATTTTGGCCTCATGTTTGATCTTCCTTGTCACTTTTTTATTTTGAGGGTTGAATCTTCGTATTCTTTCTACCATGATTCTACTCAATCTTCACTGCAAATTTTTATGCCTCACTGAGGGTTTCCAAATTGAAGAGTTCCATTTACCCCCATATGTACCATTAGAGTCCACCATGATATTTGAGAGTATTATGTCTCTTACTTTCTTGGATGCCCAATCTTGCAGACAAAGAATGAAAAATGTCTATGTAATCTTGAATAGATTAGTCCTTACCTTGGTGAAGTTGTTGTCACTGTATGTACAAATCATCATATGCTCTGATGGGATAGTATTCTTCTTTCACCGCTTCCACAAAATCATTCCAGGTAGGTTCCACCTCAAGGCCAATGCCATCTATACTGAACCTCTTTTTGTACACTTCCCACTAGTTTTTCACAAGTAATGATGCTTTCAAAAGAGCAAAAGTGATCTTTTCTCCATCGGTGAACTTATTTATAGAGAAGTATGAAGATAGTTGATCTAACTAATTTTCTACTACATCAGCATTGATTTTTCCTCCAAATTTAAGAATATCAAAATTTACCTAAACCTTGAAGGGTGTTGGAGCACTAAAGGGACATTCCCTAGATGAGGAGCTAAGAAGTGTAGCTGCAGAGCTAGAATTTCCCACCATGAGTGTTTGAAAAATTTAGGCAAATTGTTGTAGCATCTATGCTTGTTGTTGTAGGGCTTCATTCACCATTTCCTTGAAAGGATCATATGTCTTAGTGTCATCTACCATTTGAAGTCATTTGGAGTGAATAGGTGGAAATTTTGGAAGCTCTATTGTTTTCCACCCAAGCTTCTTGTAGCTTGACCTCGTCCTTGGGATCATACACTCTCAAGACAAATACTTTGATACCTGCAACCTTCATGAGGATGATAGATGACATCCTATGACCCTTCACCAACTCATTCATGGTTGTCTACTTAGATGACATACTCATATATATTAGAACATGGGAAGAACATTTGCAACATGTTTGTAAGGTGCTTTAAACTCTTCAGGAGCACAAGTTGTATGCAAATATTGACAAATGCACATTCAAGATGATAATAATTCAATACCTTAAGTACATTATAAATGAGGAAGGGGTCCATATTGATCCAAAAAAGATTTAGGTTATTCGAGAATGGCCCACACCAAGGACCCTCACATAGCTTCACAACTTTTTGGGTCTTACAAATTTCTACCACAGGTTTGTTCTTGGATTTCACACGTTGCTTGGTCACTAACCCAAGTGACTAAAGGAGGAGCTAAAGCTACATTTTAGTGGGGTGAAATATAACAAAGGGCATTTGAGAATTTGAAGAATAGACTTTGCTTAGCCCCTATTCTTGCCTTGCCATATTTGCATCAACCTTTTGAGTTGATGACATATGCATCGAAATATGCCATGGGAGCTGTCATCATGCAACATGGCCATCTTGTTGCATATCACAGTGAAACTTTCACTGATACAGTCAAGAAATATCCAACATATGATAAAGAGCTCTATGCCATTGTGTAAGCCTATAAACAATGGATACACTACATCTTGGGGAAAGAGATGATCATCCACACTGACCATAGACCATTGGAATTCATCCAGACACATAACAAACTATGAAATGAGAGGCACCAAAAGTGGGCCATATATCTTCAATAATTCTACCTGATAATCAAACACAAAAAGGGTAGCTTAAATACAACTATAGATTGTCTGAGCTACCCACCAATTACTACACTCATAACAGTTCTTGACCTATGCAGACACGAGACTGCCACTTGGGGTGCTCTGTATGAAGCAGATCCTACCTTTGCTAATTAATATCAAGTGATTCAAAAAGGTAAACATGTTTATAATTTCTATTTGCAAGATAATGTCCTCTATCATATGGGTCACATCTGTGTTCTAGCTATAGAGCAACAAAATATGATATGGGAAGCACACTTTAGTAGGACAGCTAGACACTTTGGTATAGAAAAGACTTTGGATGTTCTTCAAAAACACTTCTATTGGCCCCATATGTAAAAGGATGTGGAAAGATATATCAAATCTTACACCCCATGTGTGATAGCCAAGCCAACAAATAAGAAGCAAGGATTGTACACACCATTTCTAGAACCAACCAGGCCTTGGGAATCTATCTCAATGGATTTTATCTCAAGTTTTCCCACTTCAAAACATGGTAAGGACTGTATTTTTGTGGTAGTTGATCATTTTTCAAAAATTTCTATCATGATTACTTGTAAGAAAAATATATCTACTGAGGAAATTGATCAACTATATTTTAGTCATGTATGGCTCCATTTTGGTCTCCCTAAGTCCATTATCTTAGATCGAGATAGCAGGTTCCTAAGCATCTTCTGATCTACTCTATGGAAGATGATGGATACCAAGCTGATAAAGTCCATAGCCTTCCGTCCATAGACTGATGGTCAGACAGAGGTGGTAAACTACTTGATTGTTCACATGATTCAAATGTATCACTCCAAACATTCATGCACAAGGGATGAGGGACTTCTTTTCATACAACATGGATATAATCAGGTGTTGCACAGCTCAACCAAGCACATTCCATTCCAAGTATGTTTTGGGTTCCAATCCAAGGCACCAATTGATATAACTATTCTATTTTCCACCATGGAATACACACCTCATGGAAGATCTAAGGTATCAAAAGCAACAAAGTTTATTGAACAAATGAAACACATCTAGCAACAAGTTCATGACATCTTAGAGAAGATGAATCAGAATTATAAGCAATGCCATGATAAACATAAGATTGCACACCATTTTGATGTGGGTGACAAGGTTTCGTTGCATCTTTAGAAGGAATGACTTACAGGCCCACACAGAAAGATTTGGCCTCTGCAATATGGTCCCTACACCATCTCCAAAAAATTTAGAGAAAATGCTTTTGAGTTGAACTTACCTACCTACATTGGGCTACATCCAATATTCAATGTGGAGCTCCTCAAACCATATTATCCACCTCTATTAGACACTTCAATTGTAGAAGAACAACTAGACATTGATGAGATTAATCCATAGAGTTTTTTTTCAGTGGAAGAGGATTAGATTATGGACACTTGGATGAAAACAATAAGAGGATGCTCTATTACTCTTTATCGAGTGGTTAAAAGGGGCCAGCTTAGCCACCAAGGTGAGTGGCTCACAGAGAATCAAATCAAGACACAAATACCACACCTGATGAGGAAAATTGATGTAATGGGGACCATTTCTTTTCAAGGAGGGAGGAATGATCCGAGCAATAATTCAGGTGACAGTTCCACCCCAATTGATGATGGAACTTCCAAGAGCCATAACTTTTTCACCATAGCTCCAATTGACTCTCCGTTTGAATTTTTGGAAAGATAATAATGATGATAACATCATGAGATGACATGGAGATTTTATTGATAAAATTTGACCCCCAAAAACCCAACATAAGTGCCCCAAATTTTAATTTTAGTAGTACAATCTAAAAATAGTAAGTTTCTAAAAATAGCAATTCCTTGAATTTTGTATTGTTTTAAATCTTGCAAGTCAAACCACTTAATCTCCCTTAAGATTAGTGACCTTCCACATCCTCCCCATGATTTCAAAATATGTAAAAATTAAGTGGTAACCCAAAATGTGAGGATAGACATCTCTTCTTAGAGATAAGCATATCATTATATTACAATCTTGAGTAATACTACATCTCTTCTCAGAGAATTCATTGTTACTGTGTTATTTCTATGTTATTGAAATATTTATCAACTAGAACTTCTGAGTTTTGGATCATGACTAGGTTTCTTCTCCTAGTGGTAAACCTTTCATCTTTGGATATCCCACTTGGACTTCACTACCAATGAGAGAAACCAAAACTTAGCTCTCTAGTTGAGTATAAACTCTATAAATCAATATATCTTAGCTAAGTATATGACACCCTTATCACTTTAGTGTGTGAAGTGAGAGGGTAGGCCCCAACATCAAGCCATGTACTAAATTTTAATATAGATTTTTTAGAGACCAAAACTAACCCAAAACCAACCATTGACTTATTTTATAGTACTCAATTTACAAACCAAGTCTTCACATATTCTTTCTAACTTAAGGCATAAGCCACAAGAGAGACTAAAAATAACCCTATGAGGTAATGCACTTTAGTGTGTGTTTTATCTTTTTGACGTTTTATTGTCTTCTCTTTGTTTTGAGTTGTGAGGAACTTACCTTCCAACATCTTATCTCTGTTTCCTTGTCCAATGGGAAACCAACCTATATTCTCTCCTAGAGATCCTAACTTTTCTAAGATCTTGGAGAATAACCATCTCATCTTAGAGTGATACCTTGCATCATGAGCCACTTGTGCTCCTAACTTTACCTAAAACCAACCTAACCTACCCTAAAACCAACCTAACCTTACCTACAACCAATCTAAACTCATCAACAACCAACCCAACTTCACCCATAATCAATCAAACCCTACCTATCACCTATAAAACTTCAACTATAACCAACCAAAAAACTATCAACTACCACCTGAGCTAGTTATAATGTTAATAAAGTGGATAATTAAAGTAGAGTCATCTATTTTTGGTACCCATAACCAATCAAACCTCACCTATAACCAATCAAATCTCAAATAAAACTAACTAACAACCTATCAATGACCATTTAACCCTTATCAGCTATTGGGTCACCTACTCCAACCATCATATCAACTACCCCAACTTGCTTTGAGGTAGCCTTCTTTATCTCAACACTGAGATTTAGTCTATTCTCTTTGCCATCCAACCAAAAAATATCAAATCAACTTATAAACCTTACCTAACCTATCAAACTAACCCATTTTATCAACCTTATCCAAGCAATCAAACCCACTTAACCTATCAACTCAACCAAACCTATTAACTCAACCAAACCTATCAAACTAACTAACCTCATCAAACCAATTGATTATCTCACAAACTCAAGAGCAATCCATCATTGAACCTCTTTTTTTACCTATTATTATGCACACCAATAACCAAAGCCCTCAACATAATGAGATCCATCCATTAGATTTGGTTCTTAGTCAACATATAACTAAGGAAACCATAATCCAACTCTTAATAAAACCACTTGTTAACCAAGTAAAACCTTCTAAATTTTATATCAAAATCATAATCAAGGAAACCAGCCCACCTTGTTCACTTGCCCATGTGGGACAAACTAATCAACTTCTTCCACTTACCCATGTGGAACCAACTAATCAAATTCTTCCACGTACCCATGTAGAACCAACCAACCAACCTCTTCTACTTACCCATGTAGAACCAACCAATCAACCTCTTCTACTTACCCATGTGGAACTAACTAATCAACTTCTTCCACTTACCCATGTGGAACCAACCAATCAACTTCTTCCACTTACCCATGTGGAACCAACCAATAAAACTCTTCTACTTACCCATGTGAAACCAACCAATCAACCTCTTCCACTTACCAATGTGGAACCAACCAATAAACCTTTTCCACTCACCCATGTAGAACTAACCAACTAGCATTTTTCACTCACCCATGTGGAACAAACCAATCTATTTCTTCCACTTACCAATTTTGTGGAACCTAAAATCAAACCTACCTTAAAAACCATCAACCTAACCTTAAAAAAAATTAACCGAACCAAACTTACCATTAACCTAAACTTACCTATAATAAACCACCCAACCTTACCTCACTAACTAAATGAAACAATCAAACCAACTCAACTTATCTTACCTTTGTCAACCAATCAAACCAACCTCTACACTGGATCAATCAACCAGAATCAACATACTTTTAAATCAACCATAACCAACTTATCTAACAACCTAAACCAAGATCAATCCATCAAACCTACCATACCTGCCCTAACCTACCTAAATCAAATCCAACTACATTTTCCTCACCTTGGTGAAATAGAGGAAATCCCACCCAAACTGCCACCTATAAACTTGAATAACTAAACACTAACCACTAATACCTAATGACTAACAATTAACATTCATTTTTAGGAGGTGGGTAAAGTCATCTTCACCCCTCTTAAAACCTCTTATTAACCAACACCTCACCTTGGGATAATTTTTCTATCTTCGACCATCTATGGAAAGAGAAAACTAGAGAAACTTTCCCTCCATAAGGCTTTGACCATTTATCAATCTAAACCATACCTTAAAAATTAACCAAACTAACCCTTGGCATTTTAGCCTCAACATATAAATCAACCAACCCTAAACTATTAGAGATTAACTTTCTCCTTCACCTAACCAAACTTATTAGAGAATCACCTTCTTCCCACACCATCGGATATTAATCTTCTCCACCACCTAATGAACCATTAGAGATTACCCTTCTCCACCAAACTATCATGTAACCAACTTCACCCTTTTGTCAATCCAAATATTTTATATATCTAATAAAGAGTTTTAAAGTAACTGGGAGACATATACACTCCTAATTTACATCAACTATTTACACAAGCATGGATTTGGGGCATATCATAACCTCAACCTCTTCAAGTGATTTTTCATTTGCATGCTTATTCTTTGGTTAAACCAAGTTTTTTGTCATTTTGTGTCTAACTTAAGCTCATCCATTATTCTCAAACCAACTTCATCTCCTTATTTTAAGTGAAAACCAATTAAAAATAGGATCATGTGATTATATATCACAAACTTAACCTAATCCTAAGCATGGATATCATGACTCTACCTATGACATGATCCTCATGGTAATTTTTAACATTTTTAGGATGTATTTCTATGATTATTATCACATAAACCACCTATTTTACCCATCATAAACTTTCTTATGTTATGGATTTGCCTCCATAAAGGAAAAACTTAGGCCTATATAGATAGTTCATGTCTAAACCATCATATAAACAATTTGGGATACCAAAATATCACTTGGGTCAACATATCTAGCATGCAAACTGCTCCATTGAAGGACTACCCCAAAACAATCATAATTGATTTAACTTAAGGTAGATTACTCCCTTGAAGGATAGATATCAAACATCAATAAATCCAAACTTAGACCACTCTCTTAAAATATGGCTAAGTCAACTGTGTCAAAAATAATCATTTGAAGCTTCCCACATCGATCAACTTCTTAAACATATCAAACTAAGAAATAATAGACACCATATCTAAATCAAGAACAAGCTATCTCAAGAAATCTATAGTTAGCTTTCATAATAACATCAATAGAATTCTTGCATTGATCAGTCTACACCTAACATACAACATAGACTTATCTATCAGGGTTCCTAGGTCACCTATAAAAGGAAAAATCCATCCCCACAATAAGGTTACCCTACCTATCACCCACTACCTATCATCCATCTACCCTTTTATCCTAAAAAAATCAAAGGATTTTTTATCTTACTTGAAACCATGTGATCTAGCTACCTTTTTTAACCTTTGAGCTAATAATAAAGCAAAAGCATGATAGGGGTTTATGTTCACAAGCCCACCCATCTTGCCATCATGGTCTTTATCAATCAGAGCATTTAGCCTCCTCCTTATACTTTAGTGACCAATTAAGAAGACATGTCTTCCCCCTTGTGAGTCATTGAAACCAATCCATCCAACTAACCAATTAGTGAACTTATTTGGGAGTCACCTGCTTCCCCCTTTTAAGTCATTGAAACAAACTAATTATCCTAACTATGACCTATTGGAGAGAACCTTCTCCACCAAACCATCAAACCTTGGAGATCACCTTCTCCACCAAACCAAATCCAACCTTTGGAGATTACCCTTCTCCAACCTACCCTTACCTTAACTATAAACTATTGGAGATTACCCTTCTCCTATCAAACTAAACTAAGTGGTACATCAAATTAGAGTAACCTATTTGAAACACCATCTAACCATTAGGGAGTCACCTTCTCCCCCAACCTTTGGAGATTACCTTTCTTTGCAAAATTTTAATAATTGGAGATTAACCTTCACCACCAATCCTTTTACCTAATCAAACCAAGTGGTAAACTAAATTAGAGAAACCCATTTGAATACCACTAACCAATTTTTGGATAGCACCTATTCTCTATAAAACAATGACCCAACTAAATATCCAACCATGTCCACTTCAATGTTGGCCATTTTTTACCCAAACTATTCACATAGTTTGTAATGACATTATCTTGGTCTTTTTGATCGCACCAATTACCTTGCCATGTTGAACATTTAAATTTGCACTAACTTATGCACAACCAACCATTTTGTGTCTTCCTAAGATAACTTCCTACCTTGGATACCTACAAGACATTGACCTTGTCTAGGATAATTATAGACCTTATCAACTATGCATAATGTTGGGGCATGGTTACCCTATCATTTGTCCTTCTAGTAACAACCTCATTTTTACCAACTATGGTAATCTAGTCTATGTAAAATATTAAACATCACACTTAGTCACATTTTGTGTGCATATTTATGTCTTAATGCCCAACCTCACCTACCACCCTTATCACCTACCTTGTCATCCACTTAACCACTCATCAAACCCAAACCCAATTTTGTTTCACCTCATCAACTCATAATTTAAGGAGGATCACCTCCTCACATACTCAAGGAAATTAAACCTTTGATCCACAATCCATTTTTATTTTATATCTTGATGATATAAACTACATAACAAAAAGGGGAAAAATGTAGACACTATAAATCTACACATGACAATTTCAAATGTTGAAATACCCCTAGATGCCCACCTTGGCCAACTTTGCCCACTAACCCACCTTTAACCTTGACCATTCACCTTTGATCCTTGACCCAACCTAACCTTTTTAACCCACCTTGACCCTTCACCTTCAAATACTTGATCACTGGTGGTCACCCTGATCACTAATGGTTAGGCTGACCACTGATAATTAGGTTCCCACTACCTACACATCTAACTTTCACTTCAACTTCAACTTGCTTAGTCTATGTACAAACTAGGGAATGAAAGAATTTAATTCATGTAGCTAATGCATCATGCATTAAATATTAATAGTAAGCACATATCTTATTTCTTGCTTATAAAATGAGAGAATAAGGAGAGAAAAAGGCTAGAGGATTGATCTCTTTTCTTTTGATCAACCTTTCTCATCAGGACCAACTATCAAATCAAAAAATATCTACTAGTAGGAGAGTTTTATTTGTAGGTTTTTAACAAGTCTAAAAGCATGATGGAGACTTGAACATCTACCAAAATTCCTCCAAACTTCACCAAAATATTCAACCAACTTCAACAACAAATCTAAGTATCCATTTTGCATTATTCAATTACTTTATTTTATGTTGACACCATTACCTAAACTAGACCACTTCTAACCAGTTACCTCTGACTCATCAACCAATTAACTAACTCCAACAATTCATTACACGTATTTTCCATTTTCTAAAATCAAACCTTCAACCTTAATCAGACCCTATCAACTAATAACAATCATCGATGATCACCTTGACCATTGATGGTTAACCTCAACTATTGATGGTCACTATGTGAACTTTTATGATCAAAATATAGTAACCATTAACCACCAAACAAAACTCAACCAAACCTTAATTTCTTAGTCTTTATCACTTCATAGACCAAAAATAACTTGACCTAACCTAAACATTTCTTTAATAATTTAGCATTCACCTAAATTTTATTTTGTTAGAATACTAGCATTCATTTGTAAAGTATTTATTTCTTTAGATCTAGTAATTTTATGTTATGTAACCTTTGTTTTCAAAATTAACTTAAGTTAAAAGGTGGATTGGTATCCTCTTAAATAAATCATGTTTCTTGGATCTAGCTTGATAGTCAATCCACCCAACCTACTTAATTAATCAACCCTTTTTTAGTTCTCTCTTATTGTAGGTCATCTTCCCAAATCAAAGAAGAATATCTACAATCATCTAGATTATGGAGTGCACACCCATCTAGGTTATATCAACATTTACCCCTCTTTAGTTTTTATGTTTCTTCTATAACAATTAAAAATTAAAATTTGGTAAAAACAACAACCACTATATAAGTCATAGAACCAATCTAAAGCCTTACCTTTTAAACTTTGATGAAATTATTTTGGTAATACTACACCATCACATCAATGTTTTCTAATAGAAGATTAAAAGTGTGTAAGGTAGATATGAGGATATCCATATCAATTGAATAAGTGAAATGTAAGCATAAAAAATAATCTTAGATGAGGATGATTAAATATCCTTTATACTAGAGGTTGTTATAGTATAACATTACTATCAAATTTAGCATTATGCCTTAGATTCTAAGGATCAAGAATTTTTTTTTTTTTGGATTTCACCATTGCATGTGTCATGGATACTACATGAAAAGTTAACATAATTATAGATTTAAAAGGTGCATTCATGGGTCTCATTTCACCATATATTTAAAACATGGGTGAAAAAGATTCATTACAATTAGAAGTATGATTATCACTATGTTTTTTAAAAACATCAGCACATTGCATATCAATAGAAGCATCATTGAAAGGTGTATTATTAGAAACATCATTACAAAGAATAGAATTAGAAACAACATTGAAAGGCATAAAATTATGAAGAGTAGTAACATCCTCAATAGTGTGAAAGACAACATGTGCTTCATTTATCTATTTCTATAGTGTGTCTTGAAAACATTGATCATTTTAATTCATAAGATTAATAGTATGATCATGTGTATGTATTTAATCCACTTTACTTTATTTTTTTAAAATCCCATGTATATTATAGGGTTATATGGTAGGAAAGGGATAACTAGTCTCTTGCATATGACTTATAATATGATTTTAATGTACTCTCCACCACTACCATTGTATAAGGATACATATATATCATAACAATATTTAGTATCATCATTCACATACTAATTATCATCTATGTTATCATTGGTATAGTCATTTATTCAATCAATAGAATAAATACATGGCATAACATGTGTAGAGATAAAAACATCTATAGGATGAGACATCATAGGGTTGAAGATTGCATATGTGTGGAAATGAATCTAAACTCTATAAGAATAAGACATGAAAACCACAAGTTCCAACATTAAGACAAGATAAAACATAAAAACCCTAAAAATAAAAATGATATGTGGACCAAAAAAATTAAAATTAATTTGATAAGGTCAAATAAAGAAATGACTATTTTAGGAAAGCTATGATGTATTTTATGAAAAAAATAATTTTTTTGATTAATATGAATAAGTGGATGAAACCTGGAACTTGGTTTGAAAATAAATATATCCTTTATTTGATAGACCAATTTTAGTGAAAATAGAGAAACCCTAATTTAGAGAATTCCATGATGATTTTTAAGGAACAAAAAGAGGTTTTTAATCAAATCAATGTGACTATGAAAATCCTCTATTTTTTTAAAAAATTGAGACTTTTAAAATAAAATATTATCCAAAAATCATGAAGATAAATAATAACCCTAATAAGATAATAAGCATAAAACCTGAATGCAAATGATGAAAATAATAAAAATAAGGATAATAAATATAAATTAAAAAAAAAAATAGACCCTAACAAGGGCATAAAACTTAAACCTTAATATACTTTTTAAAACACTAATGGAAAATGAAACCTAGGGTTTTCACATTCAAAGTAATGATTAGGTTCAACAAAATGTTTTACTTAATTTACACATAAGAGATATAAAATATGGAAAGATTGCACTAATTCATATTCTATAAAATATGGTAGTAAACATACTGATATGAATTGATATATAGTGTCCTTATTTAATTTATAAATAATAAACCAAGATAGGGAGGATGTAATTAGCTGATTTTACTTCCCCATTTCTCACAAAAGTCATCATTAAATCTAGAACTATTCTATATGTGATTTATCACCCACTTAGATAAGAAATATGAGCTAAAAAACCATCTAGATGTTGGCAAAAAGTTAGACACCTATGACAGTTGAAATTTTAGGGTTTACCTATAGTGTCCCTTTGTAAATTGTGGGTATAAAATATTAAGGTGCTCTATGCCTAAATATTTAATGTTATTTTGTGTGTGTGCACCTACTTGATACTATGCTAAAATTTTGTATTATGTCTCTTATGTTCAAACCTTATAGTTGCAATTTTCAACAAAAATATGCCCTTAAAGGGGTTACTATTTTGGTTTGGACTAAACCTGAACACTCTCTACTTAATGGAAGAGAATTATATACATTATAATACTTTAAATAAGGTTAAAACCACATGTAATTCTTTCACAGATATGTGTGTGTACAACATATTTAACAATCTATAATGCAATGCTATATTTTGATCTTTTATTATTGGCACCATAAAATTTTTGACTTCATGTATTTATATTTCACCCTAGGGAAACTCCTTAAAGGTTAAAGATATGTGCATTCCTTTTTTATAATGTCTTAAGAGAGTGTTAGGAATTTTCCTAATGATACTCGAGGGTGCCAAGTGAATAATAACCTTATGGGTGATTTGTATTTATAGATAACTCTTCATTAGTTTTTACTATAGCCGACCCATGAAACGTGTCTAAGCCAATACTAATTGATTTAAAAAATAGTCATTGAGAGCTTCTAGATACCACCAATAGAAGGCAACACCTTTGGTAACTAAAATTATCTAGGATCACTAGTACCAATTTGGAAGTTTAAAATATGGAGATGATCTGTCTAGGATTATGTAAACTTCATATATAAACTCAAATTATTCTAAATAAAATTTATATGGTGGATAGAGGTAGATAGGAAATTATATGGGTAGATGAATAATTTAAAGTGTGATTAAGATTAAAATATATACATGATTTATAAGCATGTTAAAGTATGTTAAAGTTGATGTTTCCAAACTGACAAATACCCAATTTAAGTGTCTACACATATCTAGATTTTCATAGTTAGATAAAATGTTAGAGTAAAGATATTTGCTTCCCTTATCAAAAAGTAGACTTGAGTTATCTTTATTTACTCTAATTTTTCTCATGCTTGAGAATATTTTATTTTTAGTTGTAATTACCAAGATGGAAGCATGGTTCACATACCATCAGGTGTATTCATTCCTATACTCATTTTTTCAAATGTACTTCATTTTTTAATAATTGAAATGATTTATTAAGATAATAACTACTTGTATTTATTTATAAGATCAATTCATATTTACTAGAAGCTATCAACACATATGGGTGAAGTCTTGCTCAATAATTTAGTCACTTCATCCTTTCTTACCTAGGTAAGTGTAGGTGCATGTTTCAATTTATTATTTTACTTTGATGCCTGCATACATTCATGTGTATTCACACATCAAGATAAGAGAATTATGTATGCATCTAATTTGAGTAAAAAGCCATTTTATATTGTGTCTTAGTCATGAATTTCCACACTTTTTCTCATTTGTGTACATTTATCTATTTTCAAACACCTTTTCATTAACACTAGGCTCTATCTAACTTTGATCAATATATATAATCTCATATCCCCATAATATTTTTCTAGTTTTCAGCTTCATGATCCTAATCATTGATTTGATGAGAAGTCTCATCTCTATTCTAAGATTTTTTTCCTCTTGTATTAGAATTGGTGACTTTATAATTATGTCCCTTACATTTTTGGGGTCCATCTGCCTTAGCCTAATCTCACATGTTTTGATTTCACTTATCAAATTATTCATATGGTCATTATTTTATACATATTACCCTAGACATCCTTATATACAAATATATTCAATTTTTTTTACCTTTTGATACACAAGCTTTTATATCCATGTCATTGAGTTGCATATTATTTCCATTTATTACCACATTTGTGAAGAAGCCTACACACTGAGCCTACAAATAATCTACATCATTTTAAAATCTTGTGCCATTATCATCATATGCCAAAATAAGGATTTATTGGGTTCCCTTTTCTCTCACTTAGCTTGGGATTATACACACATGCACAAAGAACTACATTGAATTTGAATCTTAGTGTACATGATATATGGCTATAACTCCTCAAG
The DNA here is from genome assembly GCA_037957365.1 of Torreya grandis. Classification (NCBI taxonomy): domain Eukaryota; kingdom Viridiplantae; phylum Streptophyta; class Pinopsida; order Cupressales; family Taxaceae; genus Torreya; species Torreya grandis. The sequence goes on along the minus strand of JARHVA010002529.1, from coordinate 979,422 downwards.
TGATCTTGAGTTAGAAACAATTTATCATCTTACATGTTTGTGGTGGATTATTCCAAGGTTAAAATGACAAACATTACAATGTATTCTTCCTAAAAAATTTGCATAGATATTGCATATCCCTACTTGTCATTAACCATCTCACCTGCCCATAAAATTATGGAGTCTTAAATTGATAAGGGTACACATTTTGTGATAAGGTATAGATTAAAAAACAATATGGGTACTATTTTACTCTTATTTGGATTAATGGGTTAGATTTATATGATTAATATAGAACTCTGAAATAGAATTCAGATCAATAGATCCATGGAATTCAAACATACATATGAATGTAAATGATTCATAATTGATTCTTTTTATTTGATAAAGGCATATGCTAAATATGAAAAGTAATAAATATATCATGATTCTTATATTTTATGGTTAATTTTTTGACTATGATTGTATTTTGGAAGTTAAAATTAAGGATAAGCATGCCTCTAGTTTACTCAGTTCATGAACTAATCTATTACTTGCGTTATGTCAATTATGTAGGATTGGTTTGATCACAGGTCTATATTGACTTGCACAAAAGTGTGTAAAAATGACTATATATTTAGTTATGACCATATTTAATTATTTTGCGTTTATGATCCCAAACCCTAGTGATGTGTGTAGATCCATAAATCAACCTTCTTTGCCTTGAAACCCTAGATGTTATTATGAGGGATAAAAAATTTCAAAAAATATGGAAGTGTAATGGGATAAGGTAACTCCAATCACCCTCATTTAATGATTAGATGTTTCTTACACATCCAATACTTCAAGGAGGTAAAATGAGCAACATGTAATTCTCCAACCTATTGTGACTATGTAACTATGTTACTTTGTTATGTGTATGTAGCTATGTTACTTGAAATTGATTACTTTGACTTGAAATTTGAGTTATTTAGACTTGGATTATGATTTATCCTAGTGATAAATACTAAATTGGAAAGAATAGGGAATATTTTCTTAATGTTCATTAGTGTATCAATGTATAATAGATGAGTATTAGGTCTTTTTTAATGATATCTTGATTTGTTTATATATTGATCCATTTCAATAATTCCTCATACCACCAACATGCTAGGCTAATGGGATGACCCTAAGGATGAATTTGATTTTATAAAATATTAGTTATTAGAAGCATGTTAGTTCTGACCAATGTGAGTTACTATTGACATGTGATAATGATTGTAATTGTTAAAAATGATCTATGTATAGGTGGAATACTCTAAGAGATTGAATCTATTTATGTAGAATATTTAATAGGTTTGAAATAGATAATGATGTTACTATAGGTGTATAAAATTATAACACAAGGGTTGACTCATAATGATAACATGCATGTGTGAGAGGATGGTGAATTAGGACCTTGTTTGGGTACTTAAGTCATGTATAGTAAATGTGTGCCAAGCTTGTCATTTTCAAGTACTGAAGACTGTATTTTAGTATCTACAAATTTCCCCCTTTTATTCTAGTAATGGAATTACTAGAGTAAAAGGATAAAATGTACATGAGTGTATACATCACACTTTTCATTTTGGGAGATGGCTCCAACTGTAAAACTTTGCTTCATCCAAACTTGTAATGATATTGAATTAGTAAATGTCTATATGTGAAAAATGAAAGTTAAAATTAAAAAATCAAGGGTTAGAGTACACTTGTGTTTTGGTGAAATCCATGATTCCCTTGGAAATAGCTATAGATTATGATTGTTAAAGCATTGGAGAGTTGGGTTGATCATGCCCTAAACTTGTGTAATTATGCAAGATCCTAAGTTGTGAAGGCAACATGATCCAACCCTCATGAATGCAGGGAAAAGTACATATTTTATTAACCCAAATAAATAAATTTTGGAGAGAGAGAGAGAGAGAGAGAGAGAGAGAGAGAGAGAGAGAGAGAGAGAGAGAGAGAGAGAGAGAGAGAGAGAGAGAGAACCATGTGGATAAATTTAACTCAAAAATAAAATCATGATGCAAGTAAATAATATAATTGATCATGCAAGGATCACTAAAAAGAAATCAATCGATATAGATGTCTTATAGTTTTAAATGTATGTTTAACTCCTATTTGATCAAGTTTGATCCATGTAAATATAAAAATGCATGATAATAAGAAAATGGAGAATGTTCTTGATCCCATCATGTACATGGTTTGATAAGTGTGAAGTGGAATGACAACCATTTTCCATTCAACTATAACTATGTTTGTGTGTATTTGTGCATAAACCATTATCATGCCCTCTAATTTATTACCATTGATATATAATGTTATACATCTACATGGTAAATTTTAACTTGTATCTTAAATGTATAGGAATTTGAAAGTGTACATTTTTTTCATGTAATGTGTTGTGCATATGCCCATGCATATGCATCCAAATGTGTATGAAGTTACACTTAAGTGTCTATAAATTGAATGCATATGCCCTTTACTCTATATCAATGTGTCAATTTCTATCATGTATATGAAATAATTTTATATCTAAACCATTTGAATCTCTAAAATATGTGAAACCTATACTCTGATATGATTTTATGCTCATGAAGGATTATGTCTCTAAGACAATCTCAATGTAATTATCCCATTTTGAGATTAGGGATGTATCTTGTAAGTCACTCATCTCAAAATAATAATGAATTGTACCATGTCATTTCTAAAGATGACATCATGTAATATCATTTGATCATGTGGAGAATATGTCATCGTAGTAGTGCATGTATCAATCAAGGAATGTAAGTAACATATGGTATGTTGGGCATACATATTTCATTCTTATATAGGTATATCAATGAAGCATGCATTGCAATATAAATATCTATGAATAAGACTATGCAATAATAGTGAATTATAGAAATCATGCCACCCCTTAATGTTTGTAAGCTCAGAAAATGTAGGTTTTAGTTGTCACATATAGGCCAAAATCCACATACAAGGAACATAAGATGTCATAAAAAAAATACCAAAGGCCACACATAATAAAACCTAAAAAATATCACACCAAGGCCAAAGGTCACACACAAAGTAATCTATCATGTAAAAGGGTAATAACATCAATGGCTCATAGAATAAAGGACTAGTCTACACCATCTATATGTATCAATGTCATATCACAATAAAATGACATATCATGTGTCACTATGTAAGAAATGAGTAATATCAAGGCATGTGTAATAAATATAGGTGGCTCAACATGGTACAAAGGTCATAGAAAGATATAACCTATAATAGTGAAACCTGTAGAGTAAGATGCCGAAGGGAAAACCAACATATATATGTCCATGTGTAGCATGTATGTCCTACATAGCACTCATATACCATAAAATGCATGCATGTATGTAAATAATATTCCATTTACCAAAAATGTGACAAATAAAATATGTAAATAGTGTAAATTAGTAATCATGTCATGTTCAAGTCCTGATTTTGGATTTTTTGAATATTTAAATGTTTATGTATTTTATGATTATTTGATGTTTTTTTAATTTTGGAATATTTGAGACTTGAAATCACATATCTAAAATTAGGTCATCTTCATCAGCACTGAAATCATCATATCCTTGTTTGTCCTTGAGGTCAATAATTTCACTATTTCTTCTTCTTTTAGTTATGATTCATCCATTGATGTGTCTTATGTCATTTCTAAATATTCTAATTCTAGATGGTACAAATCACCATAATGTCAAATTTTAATCACTCTTTATTCATGTGCAAAAGTGAGATGTTGGTTTGTCAAATCTATTGTAGCCTACATCTATTGCAATAAATGTTATCCTAATGTGAAGTTCACTTTGTATTTAGGAGGCATAACCCATATAGGTGTATTAAACATCTTTGGCTCATAATATATTGGTAAAACTATATATGTAAGAGGTTTTGGCCATTGTGTACTAAACTATAATTTTTTAACTTTATGCCCCAATGCATGTAAACCTATGACACTGTATATGGCATGTTGTCTATTATCATAAATCTAATTTTTTTTGTAATATTAACCTTATATAAATATAGTAATAGTCAATGGATATTTTTGAGGATGATTTTTATTTATTGTTGTTTTAGACGTCACCTATATGGGACTTGATGCTATTTTCCCCTCTTGATACTATAAAATCATAATAATGCCTTTATCCTTGTATTTTTTAATTTATTTGTGCAATGCTTCACAATGATATATATCATGTTATATGATTCTATGATAGATAAAATATAGTATTCTTTTTTATTTAAAATAAACTCAATGGATGAATGTATAGTAGATGGAAATGTGATAATGTTATGATCAAGTAGTAACTATAATATTATATTTAGTGTATCCTAGATTTTTGTTATTTGTAATTATGTTGGATTCTTAGAATCTACCATCTTCACAGTGTTTACTAAATTATATGGTTCCCTATTTCTAAAAGACTTGTTGATATTTATTTTTGGTTTCACTTGGTGTGTGATGGTGTTACAACTATGTTTCACTTTTAGGATACACTTATGGTTGGTCTTGCTAACTTTACTTTATCTATAGAAGATTATGTGTCCATAGTAGTTTTTGATTTGTCCTTCTTTGACATGTATGAATCATATAGATATGTTCCAACTCCGTGTGAATAGGGTATGAGATAAGTAGTATTCTAGGGGAATAAATTGTAAATTTAATATATGATCATATCTTTCATGTTGATATCATTATCATCATTATCACAATAATTTTTAACAATGCCATCTTAATATTTTGAGTTCAACAGTAAAGGAAAATTAGGAATAGGTTGTGGCTATTCTAGATTAACCTATGATTCTTTCTATGCCCTAGACTGTTATGTTACAATTTATTTCTTATTTTTTTTGCAATTGATTCCCACACCTCATATGTATATATTTGAGTTATTATAATGGTCTATAATGGATAAATAGTGGTATGATATTCTAATTGTGAGTGCGATTTATCCTCATTACTAGTTTGAGTAAATTTTAAATGCTTGAATGGATCCTCAACTACTAGTTTTGAATAGGAATATCATTCATTCATATATTTGATACATCTATGTAATTTCAATGGAAAAACTTCCATAGTAAGCATGACAAGAAAGATAGTAGGTATTACTTTTGGGCTTAATATCATATTCAATGAGATAGTTCTAATTACTTGTTGTGAAGTGTAATAAATCCTTTTAAGATTTTATTTTTTGAATAGTATCCATGTTTATCCCCAATAATTATAAAAAGGTAGTGTTCCAAATTTTTAATTTAGATCCATTATCTACCAATATAAACTTAACCAGGCTATGTTTTACTTTAACTTGGATGATTAATATAACATTTTGATCTATTACATGTTGTGTGGGTAAATATTATTTGTCAAAAGTGATAGTTTTATTTTTCTCTTTTAATGTGTTCATAATGGTAGTAAATGATGCCAATTGTATCCTTGGGTAGATTTTTTTCTTACAACACCTTGTATGTTATATCTTTCTAAACCTTTGAGATTTTGAGTAACTCCAACATAGAAATATTAACATGAATATTCTTCAATTGATCGATGATATAATAACCTTTATGTTGGTTGGCCTATCTTGCAAGATATGGATGGGTTGAGGTGGAACATGTTGACTACCTTCATTCTGCCACACATGGTGGGGCATCCTACCTTGTCTAGTGTTAACAACATAGACTATAAAATCTAGAATACATTATGGGAGAATAATGGGAGTGGGATGGTATTTATTATAACTTTGAGATCTTGGGGGAGGAGGATAAAGGAATTCATGCATGCCCTTTATTTTTTAGTGGTAATAATAGGCATTTTAGATTGGATGTTACAAAAATAGGATTGGAAGAGGGCTTAGGATGGTTTATTACTAATTTTAGATTTATTAGTGAATTTGTATTTGATATTTGTTACTCATTTTCATACATAGTTGATCCAAAGAAGATACAGTATCCATGTAGAAATATATGAAAAGATTAAGTTCATTAGTTGTGTTATTTTATGATATTCATTGAGCATGGTCATGCTTAGTGTGTATTATTATGGAAAAAATAGAAACCCTAAATTTGAAATATGAAAACCTAGGGTTTTGCATTATTTGATATGTGTATATATTCACCAATATGTTTTACCCTAATTTTTAATAATGGGTTAGATTAAGATAATTAAGATAGAAATCTGAATTAGAATTTAGATAGATAGATATGGCATTCAATCATACATCTGAATGTAAACTATTGATAATTTATTCTTATAATTTGGTTAGGTAATATGTTAAATATGTAAAGTACTAGATAGATCATGATACTTAGATTTTATAGTTGACTATTTGTCTATAATTGTATTTTGGAGGTGAAAATAAGGGATAAGCACACATTTGGTTTTCTTAGTTCAAGAACTAATCTATTGCTTGCAATAAGTAAATTATTTAGGATTGGCTCAACATAAGTCGATAATAACCTACATAGAAGTGTGACACCATGAATAAATAGTCACCTATGATTATATTTACTTACTTTATTCTTATGATCTCAAACCTTGGTGATGCAAGAATATCCAAAAAATATCCTCCTTTGCCATAAAACCCTAGATGTGCTTGTGAGAGATAGAAACTTGAAAAAATGGGGAAGTGTAATGGGTTGAGATAACTATAATCACCCCATCTAATTATTGGACACTACCTATGTGTCTAATTCTAAAAGGAGGGAAATCAAGACACACATATTTTTCCCACCTAGTGTGCCTATGTAATCGTGTTCCTTCACTATGTGTACGTAGCTAATGGTTTTATTTATTAACTAGAAATTTTTGGTTTAACTTAGATTTTGAGTGATTTATAATTGTGTTTTGACTAATCATAATGATAAGTATGCAAATTGGGAAGAATATGGTAGAGTTTCTTAATGTGCAATAGTGTATCTATGTATAACAGATAAGTGTCAAGTCCTTTTGAATGAGCCTTAATTTATTTATATATGGATCCATTTGAATAATTACTTACACCATTGATATGATAATATACTGGCCAAACCATAAGTTTGGGTTTGATTCTATAGCTATTGTTGGGAGTGGGTCATATTTGTTCAATGTGACTTGTCATTGAAAGGAGATAATGAATATAGGAATTGACTCATGTATAGGTGGACTTATCTAAGAATTTGGATATGTTTGTGTATAATATTTAGAAGGTTTTAAATATATATTTAGGTGATTATATGTGTATAATAATATAAAGGAGGTGTTGAGTCATAAGGATAACATGCTAGTGTGAGAGAATGGAAAATTATGACCTTGTTGGGTGCTCAATTCATGCATAATAAATGTGTGTCAATATTATTATCATTTTAAAGTACTAAGGACCATATTTTTTTATCTATAGGTAATCATTCAAAGGCCTAATAAATTCATATTTTACACATTTGGAGAGCTGCTAAATTTGTTTGAGTACAATCAATAATAAGGATTTCACACAGTGAAGAATATTCACCTATAGAGCCTAGATATAGTTACATAATTCAATTTTTCCCAAGTATGTATACTTTCATCTCTATTTGTATTTTAATTATTTATCCTTGATTTTTAAATAATTTTACATACATTTAGTTTCTAATTTTAACACATTAGGGTCAAATTAATGTTTTTATATTAGATCTATTTTGTGCACTTCATTTCACCTTTTTCATTATGGAAAATTTATACCCCTCATTTCACTAATTTATTAAAATATAATTTCATAACTATTCCCACTTGATGAAACCTTCCTTCAATCCCAAAAGTTCCTAGATATGAAAAAATGACCCTCAATCAAGGGCTTTGTGAATATGTCTATAGCTTGATCATATATCTATAAAAATGTAAGATTAATGACCTTGCTATGCATGAATTTTTGGATAGAATGCATATGAATTTCAATGTGATTTGTGAGTTAGTGTTATATTAGGTTATAATAAATTTGGATGTCACTCTAATTATTACACCAAAGTATTTGTTTACGCTAATTATTATTTTTACAAAAAATAAGAATTAACAAATTACACTAAGGTATATCTAAACATACAAAACAAAAATACATAATTCATACTTACTTAAGGTGGATAAATACAAAAATAATCCCAAGTATCACAAACATAAACTAAATCAATGTAATTAATTGACAAAGAGGTTAGGAAACACATGCACCTTGATTGTACTATAAATATATGATTATAATATGATTTTATTTATTGTGTTTGACTTCATCCTAAATTATTTTACCTATATTATGATCTAAGATGAGCTCGTAGTTGTATGGGATTGTACACACCCAAAAATAGTAACCCTAATGCATTGATTTTGTCTCTATCACCAATATTTTCTCTATAGGGTTTCACAGTTTGGGTTTTATGGTGTCTCTACCTTATACCTACTTGATTGTGATTGGACCTTCACCTCCTATAGGTGTGGGTAAGATTAGGTTTTACGACTAAATATTTAATTTGAATTAGTTTTCAAAATCTAGAATAAAATAATAAATATGAAGTCAGGAAACTATTAAAATAACAATACAAACTACATATCCTACATGTTAAAAATTATATCTCAACTTAGTTATGTTTTGTGTGGATGGAATACCTTGATGAAGTGTTTCACCTACCTCTTTTCTATAAGTTTTTAATGCAATTACTAAATTCTAACTACCCTCTTTTAGTATAATGGAATGTGTGAAGAGACCAATATGGATAAGTGCCACAAGTCTATATTATTGTGAATCACAACTTAAATGGATAATCTTGGCTCTAAGATTGACCCTTGGTGTCATAGATGTTATTTTCTCCCTTGAATATAATATTTTATTATAGATTGGTTCCCTAAATGGCTTGGTAAGACCTTGTATTTATTAGTTGATTTAGGATGACTTATGTGTACTTTCCATCTTTTGAAAATGAAAATGAGAAGTTTTAATATGTAATTTTAGGGACAATGGGTATAAAGAAACAAAAACATAAAAGTGGCAATCATGTAGGGATATGGGCTTGTCAAGGATGGCCTTGTACAACTACGAATTTGTCTAAGAGACAAGTAGGGATTTATTCTCAAGGTAAGGTTGGATAACATGTGATAAGATCCTCAAAATTACTAATAAAAACCTTTTGAATAAGTATTAAGATGATTTTTATGCTTAGTGGACTAAATGGAGACTTGTGGTGTTGAGGCCATCCTTGAAATAGATTAAAATGTACATTTTAACCCAAATAAACCAAATTAGAAATAAAAAAGAAATAAGGGTTTTGTGAAAAATATGGGTGTCTACATAATGCCCCATATTTGATGTGGATATGTGAGTGAAATACATGCATGCATTAAATTATACATGTAAATAGTTTTACAAATACACATTTGTTTAATTATAGAAGAATCAAGGGTTTAACCATAATCTCACTAATTTTTCATCCACACTTGGTTAGCCAATTTATCTAAAATAAGTTCTAATTACTACATGAATTTAAAATGATCATGATACATGATATTGTTTAAAAAAATGATTATTTTGTAACTTGAAATTTGAAAATTATCTCTTGAAATTGAAATTTGAAAGGAAACATAGAAAAACAAGTGTTTGGTGTTTCCCCCATATTCCACCATAATTTATCCATCATTAGACTTTGAATAAGTATATAAAACATATCCCAACACTTTATGATATGAGTCATGAGGGTTCGATGCACACATCCTATAATTTTGAAAAGTGATTGAAATATAGTCAAGACACTATTCAAGGAGTCATCACTAACCCATCCACTTATTTATCAAAGAAGTAGATATTTTATCTCATCTTCAATCATAAAAAACACATATTTAAATTTTAAAATTGTATTTATAATGCTCCCCTTTTGAAATGAGGGATGAAAACCCTATTTTTGTAATAACTTATCTCAAAAGAAAACATTAAAAACACCATATGCAAGGAAAATAATCAAGTCATCATATGTTATTATCTATAACATATGTAATTTAAAAATTAACCCTCATATGCTAAAAAATAATGTATCATGTTATTTTATACACATACAAAATCCTTGTATTTATTTATTTTGAATTTTTAAATTTTGCATTAGCATCTAGTCATGATAGAATAGATCATGAAAAATTCTAATTTTTGAATAGAATTAACTAGTATACCCACACAAATAACACACCCCAAGGTGACCCAGATAAAATAATGAGACCATAATAAAGAAATATGCCTTCTTAGATGCATGGTAACCACCTTGTCAATGTAGGCACCAAATAAAGACCACACAATGTTATTGACTACACCCAAGTTAATAACTTGACTCACAACATGAATTAAAAACATGATGAAAAGATGATAATCTAAGAATAAGGATGCACACACAAGAAAACATAGGCATGCAAAAAGAAGAATTCATGTACAAACAATCAATATAATAGTGTATAATTGTAATGTAAAATATCCAAGTGGTAAGGGATGTATAAGATATTGGAAAAACATGTAGAAAATATGTAACTTGTTCAATGTAATAATGGAAAATAAACTATATATATCACCATGTAAAAATATTTTAAAGTGGTTTTGCACCAAAGGTAGGACATGTTGTCTATGAAATTGGTACATCCAAGATGTGGGTGCACCATGTGAAATTTTGTAACATGTGAACCTATATAACACTCACCCCACAAAAATACCATGAAAAACCTATGAATAATTCATGGATACTAAAAACCTATATGATGGGTAACTATATAACATGTACAAAGAATTATTTTTAATTTTTTTTTTAAAAACCAAAATTTTGAATTTTTGAAAATTTTCCAATGTTTTTTATTTTTTATTTTTAAAAACTATTATTTTAATGTCTCCATCCCTTGGTGGGTAGTAAATATGATTCATATATTCATTATGCATGATAATAATAGTGTGATGAAGTGCATAAATGTTTTTACTAAGTATCATGATTCATGCAATAGTGAAATCCAACTACATAATATAGGTCCCAAAGTGTAATGTAAAAATTGAGATATCATGACATATGATAATTACTACATGCCAAGGACAATTATAATGTGAACCACTAGTTAAGGATATTGATGTATTGGGGAGACCATCTTGCCTCCACAATATGAAAAAATGCTCAAATAAATTCATTTATAATAATGATAGCCATCACATGTCAATCTTAGTGTGAAAATAATAGAGTAAGAAGTAAGGAATATGTAGTGCTAAGTGTATATATAAAACATGCTCATGTATAATTCCCCTCATGAATAAACATGTGTCTTGTAACATTAAGTGGAATATGTAGTGAAGTGAAAAAATGTATTGATAATCAAGCAATGCAAAGATTTATGTATAATCAATATAATGCATAGGATGTAATTACTAGTATCAAATAACCATGGGTAGATTATGCTAAATTATTTATTAAAGAAAAAATAATAATATGGAAATGAGAAACACATGACGTAACAATGCCCCCATATAAGCAAAATGTGTATAAATATAGTCTAATAAATATTATGCTTGGGTTCATTTCCCTCATAGGTAAAAGAGATACAATTGTGTATGGAACCATTTAAAAAAAATAGTTATATATTTTGAATAAAATAGAAACTATGATAAGGAAGCACAAATATTTCCAAGAAATAAGAGCAAGGCTCATAGAATAGAAGAATGATATGATCATGATTCTATGCATCTATAGGTTTTCCTAAAAACTAAATGCATTCTATAAACTAATGTCTTTATAAGTATTTTATCATCACCAGGAAGGCTAATGTAAGTGCTAGAATGGGATCCATAATCAAGTGGTCAAGGCCAATGAAATATAACAAGAAACATGAAACAAGTGGCTTGGAAGATTGTCAATACAAATAATGTTAGGACTTGTTCAAAAGTATTATCTATAGTTTAGGTTGTTAGTAATAAATAAATTGTAAAGGGGCATGAATATTTATTTATAAATACACCCCCTTAAATAAACATAGGCATATTTACTTAGTTATATTTTATGTTTTGTGTTAATAATAAAACTATCTTACAGGTTGCATTCCCTTAGAGAGTTGGTTACTTAGGTATTTGGTTTTTATTGGTCATAGGTGGAAACCTATATATTCATGTTTAGGTGTGTAAAAGGGTTATTGGCATATTGGCACCCTTTTATATGTATCTATTTTGATTACTAAGAAAATTCTTGTGGTCTACCTACTATAGACACAAGATTTACCCTATGGTGATTTTTATGTGTTGATGTGGTTCAAATGCTATCAGTGGTATCATAGAATGGTTAAAGAAAGCATGGTGATCTCAGATAAAACACAAGGTTAAATAAAAATTAATTTTATTGGACAAGGAAGGCTCATGTGAAATCAAGTTTGTAGTGAATAAGTTTATTCAGCATAAGGTATGCCCTTTATTCAAATTTGGTGTCAAAATTTGAAAAATTATTCAAACATTATTTTTTTAAAATACATTTAATTTGCATATATCAAGCTTGTGATCAGAGGATATATTAATTAAATATTTTTTAAATTTGTTTTGTATGGATATATGCCTGCAGAAGCCTAATCCTATGTTTTGAAGCTTCTTAAATCCTGTAGAAGCTACTTGTTTGAATCCAAATCTTTTTTTTTTGCCCAAATAGACAAAATTAGCCATTTGTATGGCATTTTCAAGCTTGAAAACCCCTATAAAAATGTGGTATAGCCTCCATTAATTTTTGGAAAAAAATTAAAATGAATTTATTAAGTATTGTTATTATTTTGAGTCTCTCTCTACTAGAAATCAGATCTAAAACACCCTAGGAAGATTTTAGATTTTTTTTAATGGTATAGCATGTATTTTCACCTACAGGGATCCCATGGCATCCCACACATACCATCCAACATTCTTTTTTCTAAAATTCCTCAACAAGCATCATGAAATAGCTTAAAACCTACATTGTACAACCTTGTAAAGACTTGTACATCTTGATACAGATGTGAAAAGACCTGAGAAATTTTTCTAGGCAACTACGGCATCCTAGAGTAGCCATGGCATTAAAATGAAGTAGGCAAAATAAATTTTCATTTACCAAAGTTTTTGATATAGTTTGATAAAAAATTTAGGGTTTGTGGGGTCCATAAAATCAAAGCAGCTTTTTACTTTTTTTCAAACAAAAATCATAGATGGAATAAATTTTACTTGGTAAAGTAATATTTTTTTTATTTTCATAGAGACAAAAATTAGGCTTAAATATAATTTTTTCTATATATGTCTTATAAAGGTTCATAGAGCAATTAGAAAGGCTTATTTTTTATAAACCCTTGGAAGTTGGAGGTTTAATGTTCAAATCTCACTTTTGGTCAACGTTTCTATTTGGTTAATTTTTTTTTTGGAGGAATATTCCATTTTTTTGGAATCTTTTTGATAAAAGAGTGAAAAATAGTGGGAGAAAAGCAATTTTATGTGTTTATTTGGTGAAATAAGGGTGTAATTAGTGAAATAAGGGTGTATTTTTTTTATTTTTTTGTGAGGTTAAGTGTAAAACACATCAATAAACTTTCATTTACTCTACATGGAGTTTAAGTGAAAAACCTCGTAGAAGCATTATTTTGTGCCAAGTGTTATTGTGAGTGTGTTGCTTTCATTTCAAAATTATAAAAATTCAAAATTTACTTTTAGATAGTGATCATTTAATGAATTCAAAATTTACTTTTATAGAGTGATCATTTAACGAATTCAAAATTTACTTTTAGATACTGATCATTTAACATTTTCCAATTACACTGATTGGAAACATTTAATGGAAGCATCATTATTTTTCAATGAATTATAGGATGTTGTGAAGAATAAAACTCATGTGTTGCCTACAGAATATTCTAAACTTGATATTTTCAATATTTGTGATTTTAAATCCTTAGATTTAATCAAGTATTATTGCACTAGAGATACTTATATTTATATTGAAAACTCTCCCCATAGTTACACTATATAGAAGACTTTATCTGAATTATATGATAAAAATTCTAAGCATAATACTATAGATATACATATACTATTGTTTACTTTGTCATTATAGGAAAATGGAGATATAGGAGAGTAAAGGTCTAAGTTGAAGAATATTTCTACTGAGTATACTAAGGCTAGGTTTGGTAAACTTGATGATGATCTCATTGTAATTGTTGCATTGAAAGGACTACCTATGTCCTATAATTTTTTTATGGAAATGCTTCATGTCTCTAACAAGATCACAATCATAAATTTTGATGAACTTGTTAAGTTTCTTATTTAGCATGACCTTTCTCTACCCAAGAAATCCAAGAAAATTGAGGAAACCCATGTTACAGAGTCCAAACCTAGTTCTTCTTCTTCTGATCAACATGAATATAGAGGGCAAAGTTATATAAGGGGTAGAGGTTATAGATGAGAAAGATTTCAAAATAAAGGTAGAGGATATAATCAGAACAACTATTCTAATCAATAATATAACCATTCTCATTTAAATGAGATGAGTGATAGAGGATGTGGTCACAACTCTTATAGAGGCAAAGGTTGAGGTAGATCATACATTCAATGTCATAAATGTGGAAAATTTGGTCACATTAATTCTCAATTTATGTTTCCTTTTGAAAAAAATTAGAGGGCATAAAAAGTGACTAAGTCTAACTCTACTCAATATGTTGACCATGAATATGATGATTCAAGCAATGTTGCTCATGAATTTGCTTTACTACTTTAGGGAACATTACTTATATGGAATATGAGGCTAGAGATGAGTTCATAGATGTGTGGGTTTGAGATACAGGTTTAACCAAACACATGATATTTAGGCAAGCTTTATCACTTTCAAAGAATCATCTCTCACTCTAGTATCCTTGGTAGATAAGTCTATGCATACTTCACATGACTTGGGTCTATTAAAATTATGATTCCTAATGGTTATATCAAATACTTGGAGAATGTTTGGTATGTTCCCACATTAATAAAAAATCTTCTTTCCCTGGTAACTATTTGTAAGAAGGGTTATAAAATTATGATTGAAAATGGGCTCATTTATATTAACTCAGTCAAAGATGGATACAAAATAATGTATATAGGTTATGAGGATGTAAATTTGGTTCATTTACATTGTAAAGTGCTTCCTCCCACAAGGGAACTTGTAGCAGTTGTTGATATAGTTATAGGTACAATATCTCCATAGCATTTGTGGCATCTACGCTATAGATATTTGAATGTTCAATATTTGGTGGAATTACAATGATATGTCATGGTGAATGGTTTTCCCACTTTTTACAAAGATAGTATTCTTTGTGAATCATGTGTTTTAGTCAAATAGAATAGGGAAATTATTCCTAAGAATTATTCTTAGTGAGATAATAGATGTTTGTAGTTAGTTTAAGTGATGTTTTAGATATGAAGAAGACATCCATTAGAGGGTGCAGGTATTTTGTGTTATTTATTAAAGATTCTAGGATGACTTAGGTGTTTTTATGAAAAATAAATAAATGGTTTTCACTAAGTTTGTTGAATGGTTACATTTAGTTAAAAAATAAACATGTCACACTTAGTTACTCTTCATTTAGATAATGGTGGTGAGTATACTTCAAATGAATTTTTGGATTATTGTCAGGAACATGGAATTCATTGACAATATAGTAATGCTTATAATCCATAATAGAATGGAGATTCTAAATGGATGAACAAAACTTTAGAAGTCACATCTCCAGCTATGTTGCACTATAAATAGCTCGATGATCATTTTTGGGTAGAAGCCATTGGTACTATAGTGTATTTGATGAACAGATCCCCTACAACTAAAATTTTGGGTAAAACTCCATATGAGGTTTAGCATGGGTTTAAACCAAAATTTATTTATGATATGAAGAAGTCATCCATTAGAGGGTGAAGGTATTTTTTTTTGTTTATCAATGATTTTTATAAGATTACTTGGGTGTTTTTTTATGAAAAATAAATCAAAGGTTTTCACTAAGTTTGTTGATTGGCTACACTTAGTTGAAAAAGAAACATGTCACACTTAGCTACTCTTCATTCAGATAATGGTGGTGAGTATACTTAAAATGAATTTTTGGATTATTATTTGGAACATGGAATTCATAGACAATATATTAATGCTTATACTCTAAAATAGAATGGAGTTTCTTAACAGATGAAAAAAAAATTAGAGGACATAGCTCAAGCTATGTTGGACTATATACAACTGATGATAAGTTTTGGGTAGAAGCCATTGGTATTGTAGTGTATTTGAGAAACACATCCCCTATAGCTACACTTTTGGGTAAAACTCCATATGAGGTTTGGCATGGGTTAAAACTAAAAGTTAAACACTTGTTAGTTGTCTTTACTTTACTTTAGTTCCTATTGAACACATAACTAATTTGGAACCTCGAAGTAGAAAATGCATCTTTCTTAGGTATTCAAAAAATAAAAAGGGGTACCATTTACTTGTATATGATATAGGTAAATTTCTAGTGAGCAGGGATGTGATATTTGATGAATTTGGTAATATGAACACTGCAAAGCTTGACTCAAAATTTGACAGGTTAGAGAGGATGATTCAAAAGTGTGCTAACTCTCATATATTTTCATATAAGACAAGTATCCCTTACATTTATTCTACTTCCTTGAGTATTTCATAGAATAATAACTTAGAAAATGTTTAAAATTCTCTAAGCCCTCCTTTGAATGGTGCACATGAAGAGATTATGATATTCCTGATCTTAACAATTTAGACAAGTATCTAAAATGGGCTCAAATTACTTTTTTTGACTTGAAAGTAGATGAATCTGGTCTAACAATTCCTAGGAGTTCTCGTAAACATGTAAATTATGTAATGGTTATTATTACTACTTCCACTAATTGAGGAAGTTTCTATGAATAGGTTTGGCAAAATGCAATGCAAAATGAGTATGATGTCATTCTTAATAATAATACTTGGGTTTTGGTTGATACTCCACAAGTTTAACCCATCAGATGTAAATAGGTTTATAGGGAAAATTATAAATCAAATGCCTCCATTGATAAACATAAGGTAATACTTATTACAAAAGGTTATGTATAACAAGAAGGCATTGATTATGAGGAAAAATTTGTACCAATTGACAAATGGCACATTATTCATGTGTTTCTTTCCTTAACAACACAAAATGGTTGGAAAGTACATTAGATGGATGTCAAAAGTGATTTTTTGAATGGTGATTTATATGACACAAACCCAAGATTTTGATAAAGTGGGTGTAGAATATGAAGTGTGTAAATTAATCAAAGCTCTCCATGGGCTCAAATAGGTACCTAGGGATTGGTATAAAAAATGGATTCCTACTTGAAAAAAATTAGCTTTATACATAGTGAATATAATGATACTCTCTATATTTGAGTGTAGGGAAAGAAATTGGTAATTCTTGTTCTACATGTTGATGACTTGTTTATCATAGGAAATGATGAAAACCATAATAAGTCTATGAATAAGGAACAAAAAAATGGGTTTAAGATGATAGATCTTGGACTTCTTGACTATTATCTTGGCATAGAAGTTACTCAAAAAGATCAAAGTATTTTCATTTCACAAACTAAGTATATTTATGAGTTATTACATAGGCTTGGCATGAATGATTGCAAACTTACCCTCACTCTAATGGAAAGTAACTTGAAATTATCTAAGGATGATGATAGTGCATTTTTTTATGGCACAAAATATTGATAGTTAATCATAGGTTTGATATACTTGATGACTACCGGGCCTAATATATCCTTTGTAGTTGGAATTATGTCTAGGTTAATGCATGAGCCTTCATAAATTCATTTACATGCAACAAAAAGAGTGCTTTATTACCTTCAAGGAATGAAAACATATGGCTTTGAGTACCACTACAACAAGAAATTCAAACTTGTTGGGTATTGTGATGCACATTTTGGTAGATGTGTGGATGATAAAGTATCTATAACATGGTACACTATGCATATGGTTTTAGTTGTCATTGTGTAGTATTATAAGAAGTAAGATACATTAGAAAATTCATCGGTAGAATCAAAATACATCATAGCATGGGATGCTTCCAAAGAAATTTTTTATTTATGATGCATTCTTGAAGATCTTTAAATTTCTCAAATTACTCTTACAAAATTATACATTGATAATCAAAGTGCAATAAATATGTCTAAAAATCCAATATTTCATGCTAAAATAGAACATGTGGATGTCAAATATTATTATCTATTAATTTTGGTGTCAAATAAATCACTTGATCCAATATATTTCCCAACTATTGATTAGACAATTGATATCTTCACAAAACCCCTTGACATAATTAAATTTAAAAAAATTAGAAAAATGTTTGGCATGTGTCCAAAGAAATGACTTTGGATCATGGGGGAGGGTGTGTTAGGATTTATCCCAAAGTCCTAACTATAGTTTAGGTTATTTGTAATAACTAAATTGTAAAAGGGCATGCATCTTTATTTATAAAGACACCCCCTCAAATAAACATAGTCATATTTACTTAGTTATATTTTATGTTTTGTGTTAATCATAAAACCATCTTACACATTGCATTCCCATAGAGAGTTGGTTACTTGGGTAGTTTTTTTTTTTTTTTCCAGTCATAGGTAGAAACCTATATATTCATGTTTGAGTTTGTAAAAGGGTGGCATATTGGCACCCTTTTCTATGTACCTATTTGGATTATTAATAAAATGCATGTGGTCTACATTGTAGACACAAGATTTACCCTATGGTAATTTTTATGTATTGATGTGTTTCAAATGCTATCAAATAGAGGCAAGTTCCATGTGAAATCTATAAAAATATAAGAATGAAATAAAACTCAAGAAAAAGACCCAAATCAAAGTCATAGATGGTGATGTATAAAATTTACTCCTCTAATGTAACAATGTACTAAAAAATAACATGAATAGTTTCATGCACACATGCAATATATGAACACCTTGTGTAAGTAAGAAATAGGATATATGTAAAATTATCATTTTATAGCTTAATGCAATTTTTAAACACTATAAAAAATGTCTCCTTCCTTGGAGAGCTTTAAGTAATATTAATAATCATATCTAGCATGGATTACCCCACCACCTACCTAGATCAAGCTTTACAATTTATAAATCAAGTGTGAAATCATGGATATGCAAACATTGTAGTGAATTTTAAAATATGTATGACATGCATCATATGACCAAGATAATAGAATTTTTTTTTTTATATTTTTATCTTTTCTAAATGAATTTGAGATTTATAATTTTGAAAAAAAGAAAATCTAAGATGATGGCACATGTAAGCCACACAAAATATAATAATTAAATCTATATACAATACATTGGTATAAAAAATATGCATTGATGGTGATCATCAAGCCATTTTTTTATTTTATCAATATTTTTGTATTCTATAATATAATTGAAATAACATATGAAGAGTGTAACATAATAAGAAAACATAATTTATAGTACAAGAGGGTATTAAAAAATTTATGTGTGTAATACCTCAATGTAGGTAACTATGCTACCTTATAATGTTATCAATGCTTGGATTCGAAGCAAAGGAGTTATAGGCATTGATTGATGTATCATAAAATTACTTTGTACATGTGTATATTCTCCTCATTCTTGAGTGATATGTTTTCAATTGGTTACGTAGGCAGTGCCAAATATTGTGTAGGAATATGTTATGTCATAATTACCAGCCAAGATTATAAATCAACATTAGGATTTTGATGTCTAGGTGCAACCTATCTTGTAACTATGGGAATTAGGCTTGAGAAGTCTGAAAAATATAAGATGATGCCTTTTCCTTAAATGTTGTATGTGAATGAGAGTATTATGCTTGTGTATGGATTGAAATAAAATTTTTAGGATAAATTATATTTATATTTCTAGGTACAGTATTTGGATGATGAATAGGTCGTTCATAAGGTGAGCCCAAAAAAGTGTAATTTTTTTTGTTATATACAAATTTAAGAGAGTTGTGCAATGTTTATGGGATTTATTTGAATTCAT
This sequence comes from Torreya grandis, assembly GCA_037957365.1. Classification (NCBI taxonomy): domain Eukaryota; kingdom Viridiplantae; phylum Streptophyta; class Pinopsida; order Cupressales; family Taxaceae; genus Torreya; species Torreya grandis. Next base: position 959,416 of record JARHVA010002529.1, on the reverse strand, counting down.
TTATCCAAGGATATCTAAGTAATATATTATATTATATGAATCAAGTATAGTATATAACCAAACTAAATATGGGTTAGGGCTAATGGTGAGAGGAAGCATTATAACACCTAATGGTGTACACTTGTCCATCATAAATATGTAATGTTGAGGTTACACTACATAAGTCTCTATGAGTGAACCCTCTATTGGATAATAATGACATTATAATAAGGATATTTATATAACCATTATCAATCATAATACCATGTGTGATTGAAGGGTTAATATAAAAAAACCATGTATGTACAATAAACCATTATTTCACCCATCAATAGGTATCTCATGGTCATAAATTTTTATGGTGGGAAGTTATTTTTGATAACCCAATACCATGACAATAATGTTATCAAAATAAATTTTAGCTTCCTCACTTGATGCCATGTGCACATTATCTTGATTTGAAGCATCAAAGTTAAGAAACATGTTGCTAAATACCTTCAAAATTTTATTAGATATTGAGACCAATTCATTCACACTATAGGGATGTCCATCTACTAATATGATCAAAGATATAGTATTTCCATGGTCCATGAGATAAATTGTTAAGGATTTTTTGATAAAAATGTGTCATATTTTTTAAATCAATGTTTCACCTAACACTCCATGAACCATGATCAGGATGAGATGATAAAATGCATTGAGATTATATTTTCAAGGTGGTAGTAAAAATAGGATTGTGCCTAAGTGGTGAAAATAAATAAATAAAATTACAACCCAAATGTTTCTTTAATACTTGACTAAGCAAGTTGGGTGACTTTGTGAATTCTATCCTTGGCCTAATAGTTGAAAATGTGCTTTTAACTTTAGCTTGTGGTACTATGCTAATATTTTTAGCCTCACTTTTAAATTGAGAGCTATATACATCATTGGCCATTGGTTGAATTCATTTTTCCTTGATATTTGGAATCTTTGGATGTTGAATAAATTTGTGTATATTTTGATATGTTTGCATTTATATGTTTAGTCTCAATGTTGAGGCATGACAAAGTTCATCAAATGGATCATAATAATTATACATTACTTTGTCTTTAAGAGTATTAAGTAAGGTTTTTGAGATTATGTTTTGTATCTCACTATTAGAAATCATATGAGTAATATTATTAAGAAAGGTCTAAAATTTATGAATGTAATCTACAATTCATTCATGAGAACCTTGTTTGATTTTCATAATTTGTGATAAAGCATGTTTTGGATAATGTTTATTGAAAAATGACTTAGGAAAGTCTCAAGAATCTCAAAAAATCTAATGTTTTAAAGTTTAGGTTAAAAATTAAAAAAATTAAGGTATAGCCCATGAGGTTTTTAAGAAACATTTTGGTCATTATAATATTTTCATGTTGATAACCTAAGAAATATGCATTTAAATATTTTATATGTAAAGAGTGATCTCCTTTTATATTAAATTTAATGAATTTAGGCATATGAAAAGATGGAGGAAAAGGGTAAAAAATTATCTCAAAGCTAAAGGATAATTTAACATGTCTATAGATGATAATACATTAATAGGCTTGTTGGACGTCTTTGATATTCATATTTTTTTGCTTTTAAGTCACTAGGTTGTTGTTTTATTATCAAATTACTAGATGTAGGATTATCAATAGTATTAACATTGGTTTATCCAAGAAAACTATATTGTATATACAAATTTGTAAGTGGAAGATTTCCAATTTTGCTATTAGCATTAGATGGAGGATTATCCACATCTCTTGTTGTAGATGAATCAATTGCATCTATTGAAGGTTGTTCAAGTACATAATTTTTATTTCAAATAGCTTAGTATTTTTGAGATCTTGATAGAAAATAAATCATATATTATAATTCACTGAGGATTTTAGAAATAAAGTATTTGAAATAATTTTTTCTCATGTCTTGTAAATTTAGTATATCTTGAGGTATGATTGGAGGGTTATTAGGGTTATTATCATTTAACCTAGTAGTTGCATTATCAATATTTTTATGAGATTCAACCTTCTTAGGATGAACCTTTACAAGTTCATAATTTTGTAAATATAAGTGGGTCACAATTACAATTACTTAAATTCACAATATCACCACCTAACCTAGCACTATGTCTAATAGGGGTTGGTGATCTAAGCTATCTAAGCATAATAGATTAACATATGATGGAAATAAAATAGAAATATCAATAAAAAATTCAAATTTGAAAATATCAAAATCATTTTTAAAAAGAAGTAACAAAACTTTATGGAGAAGAGGGTTTGTAAAACCCTTGGTTGAATAGAAGGAATAAATCAAACCCTAGGTGAGATTTGACGAATGTAAACACATAAATTTATATTAGGGTTTTGGAAAAGAACACATATTGAAAGATTTTAGATCTGAAGTAAGTTATGAAAGTGTAAGAAAAGAGGGTTTAGAGGAAACCCTAGGTTTAATGTTCAAAAGAGTTGAGGTTCACCATTTATGTTTACCCTATTTATTATTGTTACACAAGATAGGAATTAAAAAAATAAAATATATTAGATATAAACATGTAACATAATTGAAATAAAGAATTCAGACCTATTTAAGTTGGATAAATATGGAAACAACCCATTTGTCACAAACATAAACTAAAATAATTTAATGAATCGACAAAGAGGTTAATAAATGCATGTACCTTGACCATACCATAAGTCTGAGACTGTATTTTAACTATGTTAACTATGTTTGACCTAATCCTAAATTTTTAGACCTACACTCAGCTTTGATATGAGACCGTGGCTATACTAGCCTATCCTATACATAACCAATAACAATAATGTTAGCACTCGATCTTGTCTCTATATCATTGGGCATGTCTTTATAGTGTGTCACAGTTTGGATTTTTTAGTGTATGTGTCTTTTGTATTCCTAATTATGACTATAACTTCACTTCATATATGTGCATGGTAAGACATGTTGTATGACTAAATATTTACTTTAACCTAGCTTTCACACTCTAAAATAAAATAGTAATAATGGTGTCAAAAAACCAAAACCACTGAAACATCATTGTAAACTATGTATCTTGCATGCTCAGAATTAAATCTTCACATAGTTCTGTGGTATTTGGATGGAATACCTTAAGTAAAAATTTTAACTTCCTTTTCCTTGGAAGTGATCAATACAATGACTATATTCTAATTTCCCTCTTTTGGCACAAGGTAATGTGTAGATATACCAATATTGATAAGTGTTTAAAATGTGTAGTATCATGAATCACAAATTAAATGGATAAGCTTGGCTCTAGGCTTAACCCTAGGTATCACAGATTTTCTCTTATCTATTTAATCTTAGACTTGATTATAGATAGATTCCCCAAATGTATTAGAAATACATTGTAATTTAGGATGATTTAAAATTACTCATGTGTACTAATTGACTTTTGAAAATGAAAATGGGAAGGGTTAATGTGTAAGTTCAAGGACAATGATAGAAAGATCTAAAAATATAAAATGGAAAATCCTATAGGGCTAAAATATCATCTAAGATAGGCCTATATAGTTATGGGTTTGTTTAGGAGATAAGTAGTGCTCAATTCTCAAGGAAGGGATAGATAACAAGTGATAAATGGTTTAAATGTACTAAGAGATGATTTTTAGATAAGCATTAAGATGATTTTTAGGTTTAGTGGACCAAAGAGAAACTCATGTGGGTTGGGTCCATTCTTGAATGAGTTAAAATACACACGTTTTCCCAATAAGTAAAATTGGGAATAAAACATGGAAATGAGGGGTTTGTGCCAAATTTTGGTGTCTATGGTATTATGGGTTGGACCTATAAAAATCCAAACTTTGAAATCATGTGTCTAATCCAAATAGAATCATAACCAACATCAACATCTCCACCATACTCAAACTCTATAGTAGACTGCTAATTTCAAGACCAATTCATGGGAATTGTTCTAAGATGGTAGATATATCCCACTCTTAACTTGTGATCATGTAGATCACTAGTCTAATTGCTATCAGTGTAACTTATAACCAATTATTTTTTGCTTGAAAAATACTCAATCTCATAATCAATATTACCATGAATATGTCTAACATGCACTTAGTTTTCCAAAAATGGATATCATGACTATGGTACCTTATAATACTCCTAGATCTATTCTAGGATTATAGATCTGACCTTGAGACTTTCATCCATATACATGTAATATATAAATTAGTAAAAGTTAAAAAATATAGTACATGGTGATTTATCAAGGTAGACTGAATACTTATCTATATGAAACACATCTAACATAAATGCCAACATTATAACAATAACTCACTAAAATATTAACATTATACACTAAGATTCACATCCTTATATAGATAAGAATAATTTTAAGGTTAGGGTTTATAATAGAATTTTACTTGTAGAACATGTCTTCTTAAAATAAAACCTTTATTGTTATTATTATTAACTAAATCTATTTAGGCCAATAAATTATTTAATAATCATCTCCAATAGTAAGATAAGGATAAGTGTGCACAAAATTATTGCATGTCCATATTTACATGTAAATATAAGTGCATATTGTATAATTAATTCAATACACTCAAAAGGCTAAAAAAACATTCCACCCATGATAGGAGTAAATGTGCAGTTAAATCCATAAAAAATTAGGTGACAGTGAAGGAAGGTAAAGATCACAAAAAATATATTCAACATGAAATCCATTTTCTATATTTAGAATTAGATGAGTAGAGTAACAAGGTTTTAAAATCAAATGATGAACATTATCCTATATTTCCTTGGAATTATGGTAAGGCAATGATATATTGAATACTCAATTATGGCCAAAGAAGTAATGTTTTAGGTAAATTTACATAAGTGAGTTAAAAATCCCTAGGTTTGAATCAGAACTTAGTGAAGGACCTTGAGAGGGATAAGATGAGAGTGGTGACATGGACCAATATAATTCCTCTAAGGACTAGAAAAGACATAGCCATCAAGGAAGATGTGGATAATTGAAGTAAGGTTGTACCAAAATCATGGACTGAGGAATTGATTCTAGAAAATCTAATGATTGTGATTAATGTAAAAGTCTTGGTTGAAAAAGGGATCACTATAATTTTTTTTGGAAAATGGATAGCTATTGGGGTGATTGATTTGTAGGCTAAAGAGAGTTGGGGAGTTGGATTTTAATTTAAATGTTTTCAAATGGGTTATTTTCCATTATCTACTTGAATAGATCAATAAAAAGGAACACCTAGATAGTAGACCTTAGCTATGGATAGATCAGGGCTTTGCCTTTAACAATAGCACCCTAAATTTTATATTTAGTATTCTAAATGGGGGTGCTTCTTGATTTGGGTTAGGTTGTATGCTCTCTATGAAGACTATTGGAGCAAGGATTCCCTCACATAATAAGAACTATTATTTGGGATTTCATTCAAATTAATCTAACCATAAATGAAGGAGCATGAGCCTCTTCTATGAGACTGTGTATTTAGATTTGAAAGAAGGTTTTCCAAAAGTTCTCACCCATAAGTCTCAAAGTAGAATTTGGTCATGATGGATTGATGTGAAAAAAAAATTTGCTGCTTCAATTTCCACAAGGTTGGTCATGTCAAGAAAATATACCTTATGTATTCTCTAGTAAAGGATAGTAGGGTACCTTATAATGTGATCTAAGCAACATTTCAGGTGATAATTTAGGTGATGGTTCTACCCCAATTGGTGGTAGAACTTCCAGGAGCCATAACTTTTGCACCATAGCTCCATTTGACTCCCCGTTTGAACCATTAGAAAGCTAAGAATGAGGAGAATGCGGTGAAATGGCATTGAGATCTGATCGATGGATTTTTACCCTAAAAAATGCAATGGAATTTCCCCAAATTTCAATTTTAGTAGTGTAGTCTAAAATAGTAATTCCTTGAATTCTATATTGTTGTAAATCATGGAAGTCAAACCACTTAATATCCCTCAAGATTGGTTACCTTCCACATCCTCTTCCTACCTTCAAAAAATGTATAAATTAAGATGTAACCTAAAATGGAAATTAGACATCTCTTCTCAGAGATAGGCATATGTTTGGGTCCACAAATTTAATGAATAAAACATCTCTTCTCAGAGATAGCATTAATGATATTGTGTTGTTCTTATTTCTTGAATTATCTTTCAACCAAATATTTTGAGTTTTGGATCATAATGTATGGTGGGATAGATAAATCCCACCATTAGAGGAATTTTTGAAGAGAATTGGATGGAAATATTCTAGAAAACAAGACTTAAAATCATCACCTAGCTTTCAAGGCTTGAATATAAACATAACTTTGGTAGTGAGAAAAAACTATGAATCAAGGAGACATTATCACTCTGAACACCATGGTTAAGAAGTGTGAAAATATCTATTTGGAAACTAAAAAAGGTTGTTAATTAGTTTTATAGTGTAATTTGTGAGGAACCCTATATGTCCTTATAAGGAAAGGGTTTTTACATGAATGTCATGGAAGAGGGAGGCCTAACCAAAGAAGATGAAGAGGTGGAATAGGGAAGGAGTGATTCTAAGGTAGGTATCCCATGGAGGGGATTATAGATCAAATTTTTAATGAGTGGTTATCCCAATAAAAAATGAAATATATGGCAATAGGTAATTTTTTTAATCTTTTCCTAAAAATAAAGAGTTGGCTAATTTTTAGGGAGAAAGTTTGAAGAGGTGGAAAAAGGGGCGCTGGGATTTTACCATACCTGCCTCTATTTTTTAGGAAGATATTTTACAAAATATAAATTTATGAGTGATTAAAATTTATTTAAACTCTAATTATAAATAAAAATATAATAATTTTAAATATTATCTATTATAAAATTGGAGTATACACTCAAAAAAATTATACCATGGGATCATTTTTTATACATATGTTCCTAAATTTACTCTGCAATACCCCTTAATAAAATTTAGGATCCCCTTCCTAAGGGACAACTTCCTAAGAGCCTAGTCAATTAGAGGTAAAATCACTAAGAGGGGGGTGAATTAGTAAGCCCAGATAATCCAAATTCAATTTCAATCCTTTAAAACTCTTAATCAATTATCACAAGCATTTATGAAGCATACACATCATTCATAGCAATGAACAAGAGAATCAATGCAAGATCAATCACATAACACATGACATATGTGGTAAACCTTCTTAGGGGAGAAAATCCACTATAACATATAATTGGAATGTTTTCCTATAATAATAAGAACCAATTTAGACAAGTCACAACTGATCGAGGAACTACCATCCCTTATTTAATGAGACTACAATCCACAAGGTGCTACCACACCTGTCTAGCTGAGCAACCATAACAAGTAGACCTTTAGCAATATTAAACTTCCAAGGAAGATACAACCCCATATATGTTGAGTATCCAAAATAACACCTATGAACACAACACCTCCTGAACACTAGTTTCCTGCCAATCTGATGGAGATACAAACTATATCAACTATCTTCAATTTTGCACACTCAAAGCATCCAAAACATCCTTTTGGATTACTCTAGACCTATTCTCTCAAATTTTAAGAGCACTATTATTATAACATAATTATAACCTATAGGTCATACACATAGTCCTCAATTTACTTTTCTCTTTAACTCATCCACTATGCACCCACCCTTTCTTTCGCTCCACAACACTATGCTCTCAATATAAATTCCACATTCAAGTCTAGAAATCATCACATTTGATTTAAATATTTATAGAGACTTTATGAATTATCATGTACACAATCTCCTTTATTAGCTACAACACATGCCTTCACCCTTAAGGCATATTACATGGGTCATACTTAAGCACAACTCTCTTTCAAATAAGCCTAAGTTACCTTTTAGGTCCTATGATGACCCATTCGCCTCTTTGACACTTCTCTGAGAAATATAGGAACATAAAAACACTTTTCAACATATTTAACCATGCTATATGATCTATAGGTCCTCTTTAAGTTCCATCATCCATCATAACACTCTTCTGCTAACCCCCAATTAACTCAAACACCTTTGTGTACACATAGTCATATGAAGAAAACACATTCAACTACTAACCCTTTTTTCATACTTCATATGATTGGTCAAACCTTCATAATTCACATAAATGGTTCTCATCAATTATAAAACATACTCCAATATATATTTCACCTTAAAACATCAATATATCAACAATCACAACTCAAATACCCTTCTCAAGTTACTTGCAAAATGTGCATGAACACATAATAATTGTTGAACCTCAATATATTTAACTGTACACACTTCATATCTTCAAATATATATTTATATATTTTCCTTGTATTCCTCTACAAATTTTCTTTTTACACCATGAGAAATTTTTTCATAGATTTAAAGATATAACACAAAAATTGAGCATTGGTTTTTCCTTCACAAATTTGAGTATTTAAATCCAAACGGTCACAGTTAAACTTTGGTCACTATGCTATCATCTCATGACCTCACTGCTCAATATATTTGACTATACACACTATCATATCTTCAAATATATAGTTATATATTCACCTTAGAGTCCTCTATAAATTTGCTTTTTACACCATGAGCAAATTTTGCATAAATTGAAAGATATAACATAAAAATTGAGCATTGGTTTTTTCCTTCACAAATTTGAATATTTAAATCCAAACAATCATAATTAAAATTTGGTCAGTATGTTATCATCTCATACCCTCACTTATTATATCAATCATATACTATCTATATTCTTTGAAATTTAACTCATAGTGCACCACTACCCAAATGTTAAACTTTGAACAATTGACCTTATCTTGTGCAATCTTAACCACATATGCAACATTAGTATCTTATACATAGTTTAGTATTTACTTATGTTAAACATTGGACACCTTGAAATAATCTCTCTCAATACACACCATTGATATATATATTTACAAATATCCACTCACTGTTGGATCTTAGAAGAAGCTTGATCTTTACCTCTACTCAACATTAAAATTCAAATACTTGTCCTCATCTCATTGCTTCCTAACACCTTGGGACAGACACATTCTATTGATCCTTTTGTAAGGAGCTCAATATTTAACTTAATTAAATAAAAAACACCTTGACTCATTTTAATCAACATGCACCATATATCTTGATCTGTATGAATATCCATGACCTGTTGGATCTCTATTTGGTCTTGTCTTTATCGTCATGAAAAATAGACTAAGTATGGGGACCATTGCTATCTACCTGGAAGGATAAATTTGTATAGTCATATATTTTACCTCACTCACTTGCATGTTCTCAAATTTGAACCATATAAATTGGGTAAAATAATGAACAAACCCATATGACCATTTCCTCCTAAAACATTCACATGTGTGAGATATGCCATCACTAAATTGCTTACTCAGATCTTTCTTGTGCTTAGATAAATAATGTATTTTAGATCAAATTAATTTCATGGCATCAATATTCAATGTGATTAAATTTGGACCATTAGATTTGCCTTTACAAATTGATTGTGTTGGAACTTAGCATACTTTTGTCTAAGGGACCAACTTTGCACCATAATAACTTTAACTATGCTTAGTCACATGATCTAAAACTTGAACCATGTGAACTCCTCACATAAGAGAATCCATCCATATATTTATCAGCTCTTATAACTCTCACATGTGTGATATATTATGACATAAAAATGCCTACTCAACTTTTCTTGCCACATTATAGATTTGGCTAAGTATGGGAAAACACTATCGAACTACCTAGGAGCCCAAATTTGCACTTGCTTATCTTATATTATGATTTATTGCATCTAGGCAAAAATTTGATCAAAACCATATGACCAACTCCCCCTAACTCATCCACATGTGGTAATGGTGATGTTAGTAAACTACCTACTCAAATTTTCTACCACTAGACCTAAAATGTCTAAATGAAAACAATGATCAACCAAATGAAATCCCCTCATGAAAATAAGCACTCAAAAAATTCTTGACTTTTGATATGACCCATTTAAAATTATCAATACTTCAAACTCATCCCTAATCATCTCTAAATAGACAAACTCTAAATATCAACCAAGCCTCCTTTAAGCATACTAGGACAAGCACATTACACACTTTGTCATTCTCACTTAAACTATCAAGGCACTTCATCTACTCATCTAAACACCTTCATCACATCACCTTGACATCATTGAAAACTCTCCAACAATCTCTCCCTTTTTCATTGATGTCAACAACCATCATATAGAAATATAAGCTCACCTTCCTTTTCTCTCTTCAGGTACTCCATAATAGGAACATTATCCCCCTTTGATACAATGATAAGTGGGCACCAACTAATCTTGAGGACCTAAAAATATCACCAATATGATAAGACCATCTTATAAAGGTAGTAAAAACTCCCCCTTAAGTTGAGCCTACCTCTTTTTGCCTTGACAACATCCTTTTTGCTATATGCCAACATTCTTCTTCAACCAAGAACTACAACCAATGAATAAAGAAACCAAAAAATACTAAAATATGATGGAACTCACCAAGAAACATCTAAAGGGGACTCCTCATAGTATCTTTGAGCCATTTCACCCCTTGAGCATCTTTAGATATACACCATGAAAAATCACCATACAAGCTTACTAGCCTTCTCTCTCAAATCACCTCAAATACCACCAACATAACTTCATGTCACTCAATAAATAGGAATCATGTTCTAAACCAACTTGTAAACTCACTTTGAAACATACATACCTTTCTCTTTTGGATAAAATGATAAAAAATTACTCTTCTTCACACTAGGCCTATTTAATTCCATGGTTGATAGGATGGTAGAACAACGGGGGGAGATGGATGCGAATAGAGGAGGAGGAAAACACAGTCTAGGCAAGGGTTCAGGGGAGCCATAGCTAGAGCAGGAGGATGACACCCATGGGAGAGATGATTTGGACTTTAGGGATCAACCCAGAGGGGCAAAGGTGAACGACTGTTTCCCACGCAGCCAAGAGAGACCAATTCTGGTGCTTGCTCAGGATTCTATTAAAGATGAGGTTGAGTATCTGGCAGCTCATGCCCTAATTTGTAAATTTATGGGCATTAGAATATCTCAGTATGCCCTAGATGCCTGGATGAGATGCACCTGGCAGGTAGAGGGAGATAGAAATTATGTTGGCTGCCAATAATTGTTTTATGGTTAATTTCTCCTCTATTGCTGATAGGAATTGCATTTTTAAAGGAGGGCCCTATTTCTATGATAGAATTGGACTGTTTATCAAACCTTGGCATGCTAGGTTCAATTTAGTAGAGGAATTACCAGCCTGGGTCTCGGTATGGGTCCGTCTCCTGAGGTTGCCTCTATAATTTTAGAGAGAAGATATTCTGCAAAAAATAGCCGCCTTACTAGGAATGCCAATCGCCATAGCAAATCAATTGTTGGACAAAAAGCTTATTTCCTATTCCAAAATCTATGTCGAAATCAACCTGAATAATCCCTTGCCTGAATCAATTGAAATCTATTTGGGGGCTACCTCCTAGGTCCAGCAAATAGATTATGAATCTATTCCGTTTTGATGTAGGATTTGCCATGTATATGGCCATTTGCATCATCAATGCCCTCAGGCTAGAAGATTCAAAGAGATGGCATCCAATGTAGGAAAGGAATCAGGATAGCCGACCCATGGGGGAAGTTCGAAGTCCTAGCAAGGATGCTCTAGGAATGCTAAAGCCAACCCAAACCCAGCTAGTGAGACTTTGGGTTCAAAGGAGGATATTGGCATGGACAAGGAGGGCTTCAACCAAGTTTAACATCGAGGGAGAGGGCATGGCCTGAAGTGAAGAAATCAGGATAGAACTCTTGAGATGAGTTTTAACAGGTTTGAAGCACTGGATTGTATGGCCATCGAGGATGGAATTCCTTTGGTGGAGGAGGGAGGCCCCTCAGAGCGGGAAGGGCATTGTTCTTTACCGAGTGAAACCCAAGACATGATGATCTAACCGTGTCAGGAGATTGTGTGTGTACTGGCGGCAAGGAATTTGGTAGATATGGGAGCACAGCAGAACAAGGATGGTAGTTGGGCTAAGGTGGTCAAAGATGTGAGTGTTACCAGGAAAGAAAAGGGAGAGTCAGATGCGTTGGGTATATTGCTGAGGCTGTTTAAAAAAGCTTCACTCTCCATACCTTCTAGACCAGGACGTAGGAAGGATCAGGAGAGACTCAAATTCATAGGAGATTTGCTAGTGGAATTAGGAGTGGTTAGAACCTTGGATGAGCACTTCACCCAATCCACTCAATGATAGTGTTGTCATGGAATGTTAGGGGGTTGCATAGTACCCCCAAACAAAAAGCTATGCGAAAGTTGATTTTTGAGCACTCTCCAGATATCCTTTGTATCCAGGAGACTAAGCTTTCTGTTGATGCCATGTTGAGTTGTATGCCAAAAATTTGGAAAGGTGGGCAAGGTCAGTGTGTTGGAGCCACAGGGAGCATTGGGGGTGTAGCAATTTGTTGGGATCCGAGGAAGATCATGCCTCTCCAGTGGATGGCTAATATCTCAGCACTTTCTATGATCATAGCCTCCCCTGATACTGAAGAGCTGATGTTGGTCACCAATGTTTATGCACTTGTGGACATTTAGGGACAGCTTAAGCTTTGGGAACATTTGAGTTATGTTCAGAGCTGCTTTCCTTACTTGCCTTGGATCGTGAGTGGGGATTTTAATGCGATTCTTAGTCTTTAGGAAAAAAGGGGTGGGATAGCTCAATTAGACCCTTCATCTGATTGCCTTAGACAAAATATGGAGAGGCTGTGCCTATCGGATGTTAAACCCATCAATGGGCTATTCACTGGAGTAACAAGAGATCAGGTAATGAAGCTATTTTAGAGCGCTTAGATAGATTTTTAGTTTCTTGTTTTTTTCTATCTAGTGTTTTCTCTATTATTTCAGAAATCCTAGATTGGAGAGGGTCTGACCATTGGCCCATCAAGCTCACAACCAATTACATTGATTGGCCCAAGAAACCTCCCTTTAAGTTTCAGCTAATGTGGCTTTGGGATTCATCATTGCATACCTTGATGGCCCATTGGTGGAGGCAGGGGGGTCCGGCTTATGGGACAGCCATGTTTTCCTTTGCCAAAAAGTTGCAGTTTGTCAAAAGAAAGCTTCAGGGGTGGAACAGGAACAATTTTGGCAATCTCTATGTTATGAAGAAGAAAGCTCAAGACAAGCTGGATAGTATTACTAGACAGATTCATGATTTTGGGATGTCTAAAGATCTCCATAGGGTAGAATTTGGGGCTCTGAGCGAACTTAATGAGTGGGAGCTTTGAGAAGAAATCTTTAGGAAGCAGAAAGCTTGGATTGATTGGCTCCAGGAAGGAGACAGGAACACGGCCTTCTTTCATAAGTCTATCCAGGCAAGGTGCAACAAGAACCATGTAACTTCTCTTGTGGGCTTGGATGGGACGCGTATCTCATCCACTCCCACAATTTCTCAGGAGGCTATTCATTTTTACTCAGAGCTTCTTTCTAGCAAGACGCATACTGCTAAGCTGGAGGAGAATTTGGTGTTGTCTTGCATACCACCCATCATCATGCAAGAAATGAATGATGAGCTCCTGAAGCCAATTGATAAATCAGAGTTGGAAAAATTTGTCTTCACAATGCATAGAGGTAAAGCTCCTAGTCTAGATAGATTCCCAGCTAAGTTTTTTCAAGAGTTCTAGGATATTATCAGCCAAGACTTAGTGGAAGTTGTGTAAGAATCTTACCACAGTAAAGAGATGCTCAAAGCACTGAATGCTACCTTTCTAGTTTTGATCCTGAAGAAGGAACAGGTTAATCAGATGGATCACTTTAGGCCTATAGCGCTGTGTAATATGGTTTATAAAATAATCACCAAGCTCATTGTAGAGAGGCTCAAGATTTGGCTCCCTAGTATCATTTCTGAAGAGCAAGGGGGTTTTGTGGCTAGGAAGCAAATTCTGGATGGAGTGGTGATTGCTTCAGAAGCAATCCACTCTATGAGCATTTCTCAGGAGAGAGGTATGTTCATTAAGCTGGATATGGCTAAGGTGTATGACAGGGTTGACTGAAACTTCATGCAAAAAGTTTTTTTGGCTTTTGGTTTTAGCTAGGATTGGGTATGGTGGGTGCTGAGTTGTGTGACTACGCCTTCTTACTCAGTCCTCATTAATGGTGTGCCATATAGATTGTTTGGGGCCTCTAGAGGGCTTCGATAGGGGGATCTGATATCTCCTTATCTGTTTATTATCTTGGCTAAGGGGTTGGGCCGGCTCTTAAAATATCGGGCCTCTCAGCACCTAATTCAGGGGTGGTAGTGGGGACATGGGATTGCCAATTTGACCCACCTTCAGTTTGTGGATGATACCATTCTGACAGGGGTTGCCAGGATTAAGGAGGCACATGCTTTCAGGAGTACCTTAGACACCTATCTAGAGGCTTCAGGGCAGAAATTGAATGAGTAGAAATCATCCATTTTTTTCTTTAATACTCATATTTCTATTTAGTGTAGGATAGTCGCTATCCTCAGATTTCAGACGTAGCCCCCCCCGGTGACTTATTTGGGAGTTCCCATTGTGGTTGGTAGGTAGCCTAGGCTTTTTTGGCAAAAGATTCTGGATAATTTGTGACAGAGAGTCAATCATTGGACCCACAGGTGGCTCTCGATGGCGGGTTGGGTGGTTCTCCTCCAGTTGGTCATTCAAGCGCTGCCCACATACCGAAGTATGGTCCAGGCTACCCTGATGTATTTCCTCCAAGAATTTGATGCTCTCTCACGACAATTTCTTTGGAGCAGCAATCTCCAAAATTCAAAATGGAGCTTGGTCAAGTGGAACACTATGTGTAGGCCCAAGAAGGAGGGCGGTCTGGGGCTTAGATCGGCTATCTTGGCCAGTCAAGCTTTGGTGGCAAAGCTGTACTGGCGGTGGTGTACCAATCAATCCCAGCTTTGGGCCCATATTCTGTAAGTGAAATATTTCCTAGGAGCTCTTCCTTCAGAGATTCCTAGGTTTCCCATTGAGGGGAGAGGCTCTATGGTGTGGAGCACCCTCAAGCATGGAGCATCCTTGGTGCAACCCAGTCTTTTTTGGATTTGTAACAACAGAGCTGAGACATTATTTTGGGAGGATTCATGGGATGGTGCTCTGTCCCTCCTGATTTCTCACCCCCAATTACAGGCCATGTATGAGGTTTTTCATGGTGCTGGGTGGGATATTGTGGAACATTACAAAGAAGCTTACAATTTGGGGAATACTGTGGCTTTTAGATGGAAGCAGGAGTCTGACTGGCCACTGGGAGGAACGGTGGAAAGTCAGATGGAACTTGTGCAGCTCCTTGCTTCCAGAGCATGTTGCTCTCTACGTGAGCATGATACTCTGGCTTGGGGAGGAGATGCCAATGGGCTCTACTCAGTGTCTTCCAGATATAAGGAGCTGACCAAATTTTTTTTTGGGGTTGTGGATTTCCAATGGGGCAAGAAAATTTGGAATTTGGTATCTTGGCCAAAATGTAATTTCTTCATGTGGACTCTTTTCTATAAGCGGTGTCTTACATGGGACAATATTTTGAAAAGAGGATTTCATGGTCCTTCTATCTATGTGCTTTGTCGAGGCAGTGAGGAGAATGGTGAGCATCTCTTTTTTCAATGCTCCTTTGCCAAGAAGTTATGGCATTTATGGTGGGATGCTTGGGGGTGCCCATGCTGGCATGTTGTGTCTTTGGAGGATTTCTTATAGCGCCTGGATGGACCGCTTGGTAAGGTTCCTATATTGCAAAATGCATGGTTAGCAAGGCCTGCCTTTATCCTCTGGAACCTCTGGATTGAGAGGAATAGGCAAATTTTTAAAGGTTGTAGTATGAGTTTCAGGGAGGTTTGGGCGAAGATCCTGGTGGCGCTGCAGGAGACAATTCATTCAAAATTAGGTAGTGGGGAGGATTTGGCACCGGCTGATGGAGCTGTCTGGGCATGACTCTCAGCTGGGATGCTTTTGACTGCCCACCCCTATCGCCAAACTTGTAATTCCACTCACCGTAGGCAAAGTAAGGGGCCAATTAGCACGCTGGGCAAATGGACGTTACCAGAGGAGGGAGTCACCAAATTTAATGTGGATGGTTCGGCTAGAGGCAACCTCGGGTAGGCTGGGATTGGTGGCATTGGTAGAGACAGTGCTGGAGCTATTCAATTTTTGTTCTCAGAATATAAGGGCCATCACACCAATAATCTGATGGAGGTGCTGGCTATCCTGGAAGCATTGCAAATTTGCTACCAGTAGGGTTGGCTTAATATTATTTGTGAGTCAGACTCACAAGTTATTGTTAACTTGCTGAGTAATTGTAATTTAGAGAGGGTGGATTGGCAGTTGGCCATGGTTGTTAAGCAAATTCAACAAATTAGCCAGTTTTTTGAGAGGATCTCATTTAAGCATATTCCTCGTGAATGGAATAGTGTGGCAGACCGTTTGGCTAAATGGGCCACGGAATATGGACCGGATTGGTCTATTCATGATTAGAGTATGATTCCAGCTAGGTTATCCTCTACCCTGGTGCATCTTCTTGAGCAAGATATTACTATGTAATCTACCCATTTTTGGGCTCACTTGAATAAAATTTTTACCCCTTTTTAGTTGCACACTAGGCCTATTTAGTCTCCTTGTAGCCTTACCTATAACTTGATGAGCCCACAATTTTTTTTTAAACACAACTTCAAGAGATAAAACTTCATATCTAGTGCACTCTCATATTCCCCTTCAGTCACACTAATTTTCAATAACTATCTCATCCTTTGCAATATACTTCCTTCACAACCTACTAGCCAATTAGGCCTCTAATTTGACAAAAACTTGAATATCTTGAAATACACAAACATTTAGATCTATGTGAAGTTTGATTTGAAAACACATTTTGACCATTCAAACTATTAAGAATCCTCAAATCTCAACTCATAAGTCAAACCACTTTTCTAACATAGCCCAAAACCCTAGAATCTCAAAATAAATAGAGTCAACAAACCTTCTTCTGGTCAATGTCTACCTCTAAAAGTTCTTGTATATCTAGAGATAACCATTACACACTTCTAGACCAAGATTTTATCTTCCACATATTTGGGAATCCATACATATTATAACCCATATTAGGATCTACATACTCTTAAACACAACTAGGAAACCTGAGAGCAAACAAAAATTCTCCAATTTCATAAAAAAGATCTTCAAAGCTTGAAATCACCTAGAACACATCACAAAGAAGTGCATAAACCTTTATCAGCAGCAAAATCTTCTTGACATTACATTAATCTCATTAGGCCACCTAAAAACACCCATTCTGGCCCTTTATATTGATTTGTCATTATGATCTTGAGTACACAAAATTTCTTCTCCATAAGAAAGATGTCTCCTAAGAAGTATAAGCAGAGACACCCTACTTTAAAAAGTCCTAAAATAGTGTGAAACCATTAGTTTCCCATAACTCCTCACATTCCATCTCCTCCTTGGTCATCTGATACTTGTAATTTTTCTTCTTCTTTTTAGGCTTAAGATAAACAACTCTCTCATCCACTACAACATTCTCTTTTTATTCTAGGATTAGATTGACAATATATGGAGACAACATAGATTCATGACATACATTTTCATCTGAAGAATCTTCCTTGTAGTTCAGAACCTCATCACTATGCATAGACAACTAATTTTTTTTACATGAAACTTACTCAACAATAGTAGGATGTTCACTTAGATCTATACTCACCTCAGAACTAGCCTCAACCAGTACTTTGGTCCTCTCTTTAAGCTCTATTTATTCATCCACAACATGAGAAGATAATGAGAGCCCTTATCACTCTTTAACTTATGTAGCATTCTCCACCATATAAAATATATTAACTGGACTAAAAAACCCATCATGACTCATAATTACCACCTTTGGTTTCCATGATTGGACTTGACTTCTTCTTTGCACTCTAGGATCCTAATTTAGCTCATTTTGATTTGATGGAATTTGCTTGTAGAATCCAACAATGTCACCAATCTTATCACAGTTGTAGAAAACCATTATTTTTGAAGTGAACTCAATTTTCCCTACCTAATATGGAAAAAATCTTGCAATGTGTCATATGTCATGACAACTAAAAAAACTCTTTCTTTGGAAGATGACTCACCTTGCCTTACCTTATTTAGACACTGCTTAGCAAAGTGTCCCTCATCAAGATAGTTGAAGCACTTAAATTTTTTCATACCTTTTGATTGATATCCCCCATCATAGTTCCAAGCAAACTCATTTCTATCAGGTTTGTTACATTCTCTAGCTCTATGCCCAAACTAATTACATGTGTAATAGTAACGATTGAAAATTAAATACCTCATGGTATTTGGTTATCTGATCTAATTTGTCTTTAGTTTGATATCACCTTCATTCCTTGTTTGAATATTTGTCTTCAAAGTTAGATTATTTTTTTTCACATTAGTCTTAATCTTGTCTTGAGTTGTATTCTCTAGTTATTCTTTGTATCCAAGACCAGTTATATCACTTACATAATTTTGATCATTCAAAATATTGTATAAATTAGTTGAGATATTTTCAAATCTCACAAATTAATTCACCTTACTAGATGGATTATCTAACTTAGATTTCAAAGACTTATTTTCAATTACATATCTTGAACATTCATCTTCTTTAGCTTTCAAGCTTGTAGATAGAATTTCTAATTGATAACTAAGATGCTTGACCATATCTTCATGTTCCTTGGTGTCTTCATTCATTCTTGATTCATACACACTAAATTACTCCTCATAGTCCTTGATTTATGAATTCATATTCATATTAATCTTCTTCTCAATCTTCAGTTCTTCAAGGGAATTCATCAAAGTAGTCTCATAGTCCACCTCATCTTCATCATCATCTAAATCACTCCAAGTAGACTCCTTTTGATGTGATAAACTTCTTTCCTCATCCATGAATAGGGATTAATCTTCAACAAGACCATCATCTTCATGATCACACTTTGAGTCACTATCTTCACTCTCATCTAATGAGATATAGTCTTTATTAGTGTAGAGACTCTTCTTGTTCTTGAAGAACTTATTCTTACTGTTATACTTTTTCAATCCTTTCTCCCTATATGTCTTCTTGTCTTCATCTTGGTCTTCATCATGATCTTCATCATCATTATTCTTATGCTTATGAGGACAATTGTTATCAAAATGTCCTACCTCACCATAATTGAATAATTTTAAGGGTATCTTACCCTTATACTTGTCTAACCCTATTTTCAATTTCTTTGTAAATAAAGCAATTAGTGCATCTTCATCGATATAATATGTGTCATCCTCTTTGGGTTTCTTACCTTGGAATTTATTATTTGGATTCATTTTTGTTTTGAATGTCACTTCCTTCTTTGGTGATATATCATAATTCTTCCTCATCTCATAGGTAGTAAGAATTCCATGTAATTCATCCACCTTCAGCTGAGTAAGATCATGGCTTTCTTCTATAGCAGATACTTTAGGATAAAAATTGAGAGAGATGGACCTTAATACCTTTTGAACTATAGTATCTTCTTCAAGGTTCTCTCCAAGACCTCTGATGATGTTTACAATCTCATCAACTCTCTATAGAAAATATGCCACAAAATCTTCTTCCTTCATCTTGAGACTCTCAAATTACCTTCGGTGAGTCTACAATTTTTCCAACTTAACTTTTGAGTCTCCTTCATAAATAGTCTTCAATTTATCCCACATTTATTTGGTATATATAAAATGGATTAGCTTGTTGTATTTAGTCTCTAAAATACCACAAGTGATATCATTCATTACCTTATAATTGTTATCAAACAACTCCTTATATGTAACACTGGATGAAGGAATAATAGGTGCAGAATAACCATCCACAACATATTACCAAATGTCAAACCCTAGGGACATAATGTAGGTCCTCATCCTTTCACTTTAAAAATCATAATTGGATCCATTGAACATTGGTGATTTCTTAGTAGAGAAACCTCCTTGATGAATACCCAAACTATATCTTGGATCACCTTTAACCTCTCAAGCCTTTACCAAAAGATTTACTCTAATAAAAATTATTAGAGGTACAATCACTGAAAGGGGGGTATATCAGTGAGCCCAAATAATCCAACTTTCAATTTCAATCCTTTCAAACTCTTAATTATCACAAGCATTCATGAAACATATATATAATTCATAACAATGAACAAGAGAAATAATGCAAGATCAAGAACATAACACATGACATATGTGGGAAACCCTCTTGGGGGAGAAAACCCATTGGAACCTACAATTGGATTAATATCCTATAATAACAAGAACCAATTTAGACCTACTACAACTGATCAAAGAATTATGATCCCTTATAAAGTGAGATTATAAACCCACAAGGTGCTTCCACACCTATCTAGTTGAGCAACCACAAAAACTAGACTTTTAACAAAATTCACCTTGCAAGGAGGCTACAACCCCCTAGATGTTGAGCAGCCATAATAACACCTCCTGAACACTGATTGCCTACCAATATGATGGAGATACAAATTATATCAACTCTATTCAATAATGCACACTCAAAGCATCCAAAACTTCCTTTTAGATCACCCTAGACCTTTTTTCTCATCCTACAAGAGTACTATTATACTAATAGAATTATAACCTATAGGTCAAACACATAGTCCTCAATCTGCTTTGCTCTTCAACTCATCCACTAGGCACCCACCCTTTCCTTCACTCCATAACACTATGCTCTCAATGCAAATTCCACATTCAAGTCAATAAATCATCATCTTTGATTTCACTATTTATAGAGCCTTCATGAATTATCATGTCTAAAATCTTCCTTGTTAGCCAAAACACATGCCTTGACCCTTAAGGCATCTTACATGGGTCACACTTAAGCACAACTCTCTTTAAAATAAGCCTAAGCCACCTTTTAGGTCCTATGATGACCCATTCACTTCTTTGACACTTATTCAATCAAAATAGGAATACAATAATACTTTCCAACATATGGACCCATGTCACATGATCTATATGTCCTTTTTAAGTGCCAACATCCATCATAACACTCTTATACTAATCCCCAATTAACTCAAATAGCTCTCTATACACACAGCCATTATGAATGAAAACACAGTCAAATTATAACCATTTGTTCATACTGAATATGATTGGTTAAACCTTCATAATACACACAGATGGTCCTAATGGATTTTACAACATAATCCAATAAATAGTTCACATTTAAACATCGAGATACCAACAAGAACAACTCAAATACCCTTTTCAAGTTACTTGCATAATATGCACAAGCACATAATCAAATTTGAACCTAGATATCTTTGACTATACACACTTTCATATCTTCAAATATATATTTCTAGATGAATCTTGGAGTCCTCTAAAAAAAATCTTTTTACAACATGAGAAAATTTTGCATATATAAAAATATATAACAAAAAAATTAAGCACTAGTTTTTGCTTCACAAATATTAATACTTAAATTCAAACGGTCATAGTTAAACTTCGATCACTATGAGATCATCTTGTGTCCTTGATGCTTAGATCAATCATGAACCACTAATACTATTTGAAATTTAACTCATAGTGTGCCACTTCACAAATGTTAAACTTTGAATAGTTGACCTTATCTCATGCAATCTTGTAATCTTGACCACATATGCATCATTGATCTCTATATATAGCTCAGTTTTTATCTATATTAAACATTGGATACATTGAAATCATCTCTTTCAATATGTATTATTGATCTATATATGTAAAAACATCTACTCACCATTAGATGTTAGAAGACTCTTGATCTTTACCTCTGTTCAATGTTAAACTTTGAATACTTGTCCTAATCTCACTGCTTTTAGACACCTTAGACCATACATGCTCTGTTGATCCTTTTGTAAGGAGCTCAATATTTAATTTTTTTAACCAATGAACACTTTGATTCATTTGACTAAACATGAACCATAGATATTGATATGTAAGAATTCTTGTGAGCCATTGGATCTCCATTTGGTCTTGGTCTTTACCCTCATGCAAAATAGACTAAGTATGGGGACCATTGATATCTTCCTAGAAGGCCAAATTTTCATAGTCATATCTTTTACCTCATTCACTCTCATTTTCTCAAATTTGAACCATATAAACTAGGAAATATACTAAACAAACCCATATGACCATTTCCTCCTAAAACATCAACATGTGTGAGATATTCCATCACCAAATTACTTACTTGCTTCTTTCTTATACTTAACAAATAATGTATTTTAGCTCATATTCATTTCACACATTCAATATTTGATGAGATGAAATGTGGACTATTAGATCTGCCTTTGAAAATTTACTAAGTGTTGGAACTTAGTGTACTTTTATTTGAGGGACCAACCTTTTTCCATAGTAACTTTGACTATGCTTAATCATATATCTAAAACTTGAACCATGTGATTTCCTCACATAGAATAATCCATCCATATATTTATCATCTCCTAGAACTCTCACACATGTGAGATATTATGACATCAAAATTTCTACTTATCTTTTCTTACCACATTGCTAATTTGGCTAAGTATGGGAAAACACTATCAAAATGCCTAGGAGCTCAACTTTGCACTTGCATATCTTATGTTATGCTTCATTGCATGAATTGAAATTTTATGCATAGAAACTATGAACAAATGTGATCACAAATATATGACCAAATCCACACATGTTAATGGTGACATCAACAAACTACCTACTCAGATTTTCTACCACTAGACCCAAAATGTCTAGATGAAAACAATGATCAACCAGATGAAATTCATTCATGCACATAAGCACTCAAATCATTATTGACCTATGATAGGACCCATTTAAAATTATAAATACTTAAAACTCATCCCTAATCATCTCTAAATAAATAAACTTTGAAGATCAACCAAGCCTCCTTCAAACATACTAAGACAAACACATTACACACTTTGTCATTGTCACTTAGACTATCAAGGCACTTCAACCACTCACTTGGACACCTTTGTGACATATTCATGACATCATTTATAACTCTCCAACAATCTCCCCCTTTGTCATTGATGTCAAAAACCATCATATAGCAATATACAACTCACCTTCCTTCTCTCTCTTCAAACACTCCCCAATAGGAACTTTTTCCCCTTTTGACACAATGACAAAGTGGGCACCAACTGATATTGAGGATATAAAAAGAATAAAAACAAGATAAGACCATCTTATAAAGATAATACAAACTCCCCCTTACATTGAGCCTACCTCTTCTTGCCTTGACAACATCCTTCTTTCTACATGCCAACATTCTTCTTCAACCAAGCACTACAACTAATGAATAAAAAACTCACAAAATATTGAAATATAATGGAAATCACCAAGAAACATCTACATGGGACTCCCTATAAGATATTTGAGCCATTGCACCTCTTGAGCATCTTCAGATATACACCATGAAGAATCACCATACAGGGTTACTAGCCTTCTCTCTCAAACCACTAATAAAACTTCATTCCACTCACCAAATAGGAAACATGTTCTAAACCAACTTTATAACTCACTTTGAAACATACATAACTTGCTCTTTTGGAGAAACTAATTAGAAATCATTGTTCTTCACACTAGGCCTGTTTAGTCTCCTTGTAACCCTACCTGGAACTTGTAGATCCCATAATTTTCTATAGACATAAATTCAATATTTTAACCTTCATATATATATCACTCTCATATGTAACCTCAATAATGCCAATTTTCAATAACTATCTCATCCTTTGCAATATACTTCCTTCACACACCTACTAGCTAATTAGCCTCTAATTTGACAAAAAATTGAATAACTTAAAATCCACAAACCTTTAAATCTTTGTGAATTTTTATTTGACAACTCATTATGCCCATTTAACCTATTAAGAATCCTTATATCTCAAATCATAAGGAAAACCACTTTTCTAGCATAGACCAAAACCCTAGAATCTTAAAACAAAGAGTCAACAAACCTTCTTCTAGTCAATGTCTACCTCTAAAACTTCTTGTACATTTGAAGATAACCATTACACACTTATGGACCAAGATTTTATATTCCACATCTTTGGTAACCCATACATCCTATAACCCATTTTAGGACCTACGTACTTTTAAGCACAAATTGGGAAACTTGAGAGCAAACAAAAATTCTCCAATTGCACACAAAACATTTTCAAAGCTTGAAATCACTTGGAACACATCATAAAGAAGTGCATAGACCTTTCTTAGCATCAAACTCTTCTTGAAATTTCATCAATATCATTAGGCCACCTAGAAATACCCATTTTGACCCTTTGTATTAATTTGTCATTATGATTTTGAGCACACAAACTTGCTTTTCCATAAGAAATATGTCTCCTAAGAAGCATAAATAGAGACACCCTACTTCATAAAGTCCTAAAATGGTGTGAAACTAGGAGTTTCCCACAACACCTCATATTCCATCTCCTCCTTGGTCATTTGATACTTATAGCTTTTCTTCTTCTTTTTAGGCTTAAGACAAACAACTCATTCATCCACTACAACATTATCTTTTTCTTTTAGGATTGGATTGACAATACATGGAGACAACATAGATTCATGACATACCTTTTCATCTTAAGAATATTTCTTTTAGTTTAGAACTTCAACACTATGCAAAAACAACTAATGTTCTTTACATGAAACTTTCTCAATAATATTAGGATGTTCACTTGGATCCATACTTACCTCAGAACTAGCCTCAACTAGTACCTTGGTCCTCTCCTTGAGCTCAATCTCTTTATCCACAATATGAGTAGATAATGAGAGCCCTTGACACTCTTTAGCTTTTGTAGCATTCTCCACCATAGAAAATAGACTACTTGGACCAAAATACCCATCATGACTCATACTTACCACCTTTGGTTTCTATGAGTTGACTTTCCTTATTCATTGCACTCTAGGAGCCTGATTAAACTCATTTTGAGTTGATGGCCTTTGCTTTTAAAATCTACAAATGTGACCAATATTATCATAGTTGTAGCAAACCATTATTTTTGAAGTGAACTCAACTTTCCCTACCTGATATGGACAAAATCTTGTAATGTGTCCTATGTCATAACAACTAAAACAAACTCTTTCTTTTAAAAAGGACTCACCTTGCCTTACCTTATTTGGACGTTGCTTAGCAAAGTGTCTATCATCAAG
This sequence comes from Torreya grandis, assembly GCA_037957365.1. Classification (NCBI taxonomy): domain Eukaryota; kingdom Viridiplantae; phylum Streptophyta; class Pinopsida; order Cupressales; family Taxaceae; genus Torreya; species Torreya grandis. The sequence continues at coordinate 934,244 of JARHVA010002529.1, read as the reverse complement.
ATAGTTAAAGTACTTAGCTTTGATCATACCTTTTTACTGATGACCCCCATAATAGTTCCATGCAAACTCATTTCTAATAGGTCTCTTGTATTCTCTAGCTCTATGCCTAAACTAATTACATGTGTAATGGTAACTATTGAAACTTGAATACCTCAAGGCATTTGGTTGTCTAATCTGATTTGTCTTTAGTCTACTAATACCATCATTCCTTATCTATAGATTTTTCTTCAAATTCAGATTGTTCTTGTTCATATTAGTCTTATTATGTCTTGAGTTGCATTCTCTAGTTCTTCTTTATATCCAAGACCAGTTATATCACTTGCATGATTTTGATCATTAAAAATATTGTTTAGATCACTTAAGCTCTTTTCAAATCTCACAAATGATTTTACCTTACTATATGTCTTCTCTAACTTAGATTTCAATGACTCATTTTCAATTACATACATTTAACATTCATCTTCTTTAGCTTTTAGGCTTGTAGACAAAATTTACAATTGACAACTGAGATGTTTGACCATATCTTCATACTCCTTGGGGTCTTCATTCATTCTTGATTCATACACAATGAATTTATCCTCATAGTCCTTGATTTGTGACTTCATCTTATTTTTAATATTCTTCTCAATATTTAATTCTTTAAGGGCATTCATCAAAGTAGTCTCATAGTCCACCTTATCTTCTTCATCATCTGAATCACTCCAAGTAGACTCTTTTTGATGTGATCAACTTACTTCCTCATCCATGAAGAGGGATTCATCTCTAATAGGACCATCATCTTCATGATCACACTTTGAGTCACTGTCTTCACTCTCATCTGATGATCTATAGTCTTTATTGGTGTAGAAACTTTTCTTGCTCTTGAAGAACTTCTTGTTGTTATACTTTCTAAATCCTTTCTTCTTGTATGTCTTCTTGTCTTCATCTTAGTCTTCATCATGATCTTCATCATCATTATTATTATGCTTATGAGGTAACTTGTTATCAAATTATCCTACCTCACCATAATTGAATCATTTGAAGGGTAGCTTACCCTTATACTTTCCTAACCCTATTTTCAATTTCCTTATAAATAAAGTAATTAGTTCATCTTCATAAATATAAGATGTGTCATCATATTTAGGTTTATTACTTTGGAATTTCTTATTTTGCTTCATTTTTATCTTGAATTTTGATTCTTTCTTTTGTGGTATATCATCATTCTTCCTCATCTCATAGGTAGTAAGAATGTCATGCAATTCATCCAACTTTAGCTAAGTAAGATCATGACTTTCTTATACAACACATACTTTAGGATAAAAATTAAGACAGATGGACCTTAATACCTTTTAAACTATAGTTCTTCAAGGTTCTCTCTAATACCTTTGATGATGTTCATAATCTCATCAACTCTCTATAGAAAATATGCCATAGAATCTTCTTCTTTCATCTTGAGACTCTCAAATTGTCTTTAGTGAGTCTGTAATTTTGCCAACTTAACTTTTGTGTCTCCTTCATAAATAGACTTCAATTTATCCCACATTTCTTTGATAGTTATAAAATGGATTAAATTAGTGTATCCAGTCTCTGAAATACCATAAGTGATAGCATTTATTTCCTTAGAATTACTATGAAATAAATTCTTATAAACAACACTAGATGGAGTAATACTAGGTTAAGAATAACCATCCACAACAAATTTCCAAATGTCAAACCCTAGGGACACAATGTAGGTCCTTATCCTTACACTCCAAAAAGCATAATTAGATCCATTAAAATTTGATGCTTGCTTAGTAGAGAAACCTCCTCGATGACTACCCATATTGTACCTTAGACCACCTTTAAGCTCTCAAGCCATTACTAAAAGACCTACTCTGATACCAGTTTTTAGAGGTACAATCATTGAGAGGGGGGTGAATCAGTGAGCCTAGATAATCCAACTTCAATTTCAATCTGTTCAAATTAAATCAATTATCACAAGCATTCATGAAGCATACATATCATTCATAGCAATGAACATGAGAAATAATGCAAGATCAAGCACATAACACATGACATATATGTGAAACCCTCTTGGGGGATAAAACCCATTAGAACCTACAATTGGACTACTATATTATAATAACAAGAATCAATTTATACTAGCTATAACTGATCAAGGAACTACCATCCCTTATTTAGTGAGATGACAATCCCACAAGGTACTACCACACCTATCTAGCTAAGTAACCAGAACATATATACTTTTAGAAAGATTCACCTTGAAAGGAGGCTAAAACCACCTATATGTTGAGTAGCCATAACAACAACTATGAACACAACACCTCATAAACACTAATTTCCTACCAATCTAATGAAGATACAAAGTATATCAGCTCTCTTTAATTTTACAAACTCAAAGCATCCAAAACACGATTTTATATCACCTCAGACCTATTTGATTATCCTAAAAGATAAATATTCTACCAAAAATATTATAACCTATAGGTCATACACATAATCCTCAATCTACTCTTCTCTTCAACTCATCCACTAGGCACCCACCCTTTCCTTCGCTACAAAACATTGTGTTCTCAATAAAAATTCCACATTCAATTATAGAAATAAGCATCTTTGATTTCACTATTTATAGAGCCTTCATGAATTATCATTTCTTACATGGGTCACACTTAAGTCATCTTACATGGGTCACACTTAAGCACAACTCTCTTTCAAATAAGCCTAAGTCACCTTTTAGGTCTTATGATGACCCATTCACTTCTTTGACACTTTTTCAAGAAAAATAGGAACATAAGAACACTTTATAACATATATAACCATGCCACATGATCTATAGTTCCCTTTTAAGTTCCAACATCCATCATATCACTTTACTACTAACCCCCAATTTTTTAAGGTATGGAGCTAAAAGCTTCACCCATGAGCAAATACAGAAGTTGCTAGAAGTCAACAGTCGGCGTCAATGGTCAGGCGCAGACCAAAAGCTGCCAACGTCGGTAGTAGGTCAGCCGACATCGGTCATAGGTAGACTGGCAGGGACCAATGTCGGTCACCTGTGTGTCCAAAAAGCTATTTTCATGCGAGAATAGAATGTTTGCATGTAAAGATGAACTGTTGGTTGTAAGTCCACATTTCTAATTTGAGTAGAACTAATTAGAGCCCTTGATTAGGAGGTGCATCTAATGGTTGTAAGTGCATGCTCATGAATCTCTAAAGTTATATATTAGGGATAGATCTTCATAGCTTAGTAGACACTACTGTAGAAGTAGAATATAGATTGTATATGTGTATCAATCCAGGTTGTTGGAGTTGATTGTAATTGAGAGAGAGAACTCTTGAGGGAAAGAGATCTAAGAAGAGATCTGTACATCTGAGAGAGGTGTGGAAGAAAAGAAGTTTCTTCAATTGTAATTCCTTCTGTAAAGAGTTTAATACAAGTTTTTAGGGTGGTTTCTTGTATCTCTTGTTCTTTGCTATTTCTGATTCTAGTTACTTATCTATCTGGTTTAATTCCACATTTAATTGCTTTCATATAGTAATAAATTTTGTTGATTGATCCCAAACAAGTGGTATCATATCCTGGTTGTAGCTTTAGAGCTTGATATCCAACAAGAGGTATCAAAGCTCAGTTTGACTAACAGGTGTTTCAGATCTGGTTAGTGTGTATTAATTATAGGTTACTCACAGAGGTTTCTGTTTGAGTGGGAGAAGCAATGGCAGAAGAAATTAAATTGAGAATGGAGAAGTTTAATGGAAATAACTATCAATTATGGAGAATGCAGATAGAAGATTATCTATATCAAAAAGATCTATACTTACCATTAGGTGGAGCTGCAAAGAAGCCCACAGACATGGATGATGAAGAATGGGAAGTTCTTGATAGAAAGGCTCTTGGATCTATAAGATTGAGTCTTGCATCTACTATGATATCTAATTTATCATAGGCAAAGTCTATGATAGAGTTAATGACTACTTTAGTAAATTTATATGAAAAACCCTCAGCTTCAAATAAGGTATATCTTATGAAGCAGTTATTTAATTTACAAATGCAGGAAGGTGGATCTGTATCTAATCATCTAAATGATTTCCATGGAATTGTAAATCAATTAAATTTAGTCAAAATAGTGTTTGATGATGAAATAAAATCTCTATTAATATTATGCTCTTTACCAGAAAGCTGGCATAGCTTGGTAATGGCAGTTAGTAATACTGCATCTGCTTCAAATATTTTAAAAGTAGATGATGTTGTTAGTGTAATCTTGAATGAAGAAATTCGCAGGAAAAGCACAGAGGAGACATCAGGGAACGCTTTAAGTTTTGAGACCAGGGGAAGGCAAAAAGAGAAGGGCAAGAAAGGGAGATCAAGATCTAAGTCAAAGATGAGAGGAAGATCCAAATCTAGAAATGGCAGGAAGCCACAATGCTAGAATTGTGGAAAGATAGGGCACATAAGCAAAGATTGCTGGTCAAAACCAAAGGAGGACAATCAGCATGAAGGTAAAGAAGAAGCAAAGGTGGCAGGTATTGTTACACAAGATGCTCTTATATTCTCTTTGCATAATAATATAGAATCTTGGGTTTTAGATTTTGGTGCATCTTTCCATGCAACCCCCAATAGAGAATATTTCAGTGACTATGTCCATGGAGATTTTGGAATAGTTTACGTAGGGGATGATGAGCCTTGTAAGATTATTGGCAAAGGAAAAGTGCAACTGAAAATGCAGAATGGCAACACATGGGTGTTGAGAGATGTCATGCATGTTCCCATCTTGAAGAGAAATTTGATTTTTGTAGGAAAGTTAGGGGATGAGGGTTGTACAGTAACTCTCACAGCTGAATCTTAGAAGGTTTCCAAGGGTGCACTTGTATTGGCCAGAGGTAAGAGAGTAGGTACTCTCTATTTATGTAATTGTATTACTGATAATTCTCCTTCTGTATTATCTACTTCAGATGTAGATGCAAAGTTGTGGCATCAAAGGCTTGGCCACATGAGTGAGAAGGGAATGACAATTCTTAAGTCAAAAGGTATGTTTCCAGATTTGAAAATCATAGATCTAGATTTCTGTGAAGACTATATTTTTGAAAAATAGAAGAGAGTGAGTTTTCTCAAGACTGGGTCAACAAAGAAGAAGCACAAATTGTAGCTTGTTCACACAGACGTGTGGGGACCAGGTCAAATTGCTTCTATTGGAGGATCACAGTACTATGTTTCCTTCATAGATAATGCTACAAGAAAGGTATGGGTCTATTGTATTAAGAAGAAATCTGATGTTTTTGACACGTTTAAGATTTGAAAAGCTATGGTTGAGAATGAAATAGGCAAGAGATTGAAGTGCCTGAGATCTGACAATGGTGGTGAGTTCTGCAGCCACAAGTTCAACTGGTATTGTTATATGCATGGGATCCATAGGCAAAGGACTATTCCAAGAACACCTCAGCAAAATGGAGTTGCTGAAAGGATGAACAGAATAATAATGGAGCATGCAAGGTGTATGAGATTACATGTTGGATTGCCCTTAGAGTTTTTGGGTAGAAGCTATGGATATTACAGTGTACCTGATTAACAGAGGACCCTCTACAGCGCTGGATGGTGGAATTCCAGAAGAGGCATGGACAGGTAAAAAGGTAGATCTCTCATTTCTCAAAGTTTTTGGTTGTGAACCCTTTGTGCATGTTGATAAGGAAAATAGAAAGAAGCTGGATGCTAAGTCTATGAGGTGCATATTTATTGGCTATGGCTCTAATGATTTCAGATTCAAGTTTTGGAATCTAGGAACTAACAAAATAATTAGAAGTCATGATGTTGTTTTCAATGAAAAAGTGATGTATAGTGATCAGCTCAAGAAGCTGAATCAATCTGGGCAGAGCAATGGAGAATTAGACAAGGAGAAAGTCCAAAATAAGCTCACGAGAAAGAATAATCACAAACAGGAAAACACAGAGACCGACGTCGGTCAGGTAGTAACCGACATCGGCCATACAAGAACTGATGACGGCCATACAGAAACTGATGTCGGTCAGGTAGAACTGACGTCGGCTAGTTACAGGCTTGAAAGTGACCAAGGTCGGTCACTGTCAGAGAATTTGGGCAGACAGCATGTTGTGAATGAGTCTCAAATGCCCATCAGGAGGTCAGACAGGGTAAGTAAACCTACAATTTGATATTCCCCTTCATTATTCTATTTATTGCTTACTGATGGTGGAGAACCAGAGAGTTTTGATGAAGCAATACAGGTGGAATCCAAGAGTCAGTGGGAGCTAGGCATGAATGAGGAAATTGATTCCTTGAAAGAGAACCAAACATGGGATTTGGTTGAGTTGCTAGCAGGAAAGAAGACACTAAAGAACAGATGGATCTATAGATTTAAGGAAGGTGAGAATGGATAGATGAGATATAAGGCCAGGTTGGTAGTGAAAGGATTTGCACAAAAACTAGGTATTGATTTTGGTGAGATTTTTTCTCCTGTTGTTAAAATGACTTCTATACGGACTGTACTGTCTTTAGTTGCTATTGAGGATTTGCATCTTGAGCAACTTGATGTTAAGACAACATTTCTTCATGGAGATTTGGATGAAGAAATATTTATGGAACAACTAGAAGGAATTGAAGTCAAAGGGAAGGAGAAGCTAGTGTGCAGATTGAAGAAAAGATTGTATGGCCTCAAGCAAGCTCCAAGACAATGGTATCTGAGATGTGACAGGTTTATGACTGAGCATGGCTACAGTAGATGTCAATTTGACCATTGTGTGTATTTTAAGAGATTGGATAATGGTAGATATATTATTCTATTGTTGTATGTAGATGATATGCTGGTTGCAAGATCACACATGCAGGATATCTCTGAGCTTAAGGTGAAATTAGCTCACACATTTGCCATGAAGGATTTGGGAGTAGCAAAGAAAATCCTTGGCATGAATATTAGGAGAGACAGGAAAAATCACAGGTTGATTTTGTCTCAAGAGGATTATGTGAACAAGGTGTTGAAACGGTTCAATATGCAAGATGCAAAACCGGTAAGCACACCTATGGCTAGACATTTTAAGTTGAGTAAAGAACAATGTCCTAATTCACATGATGAGGTAGAGTACATGAGGAAAGTTCCATATGCTTTCGAAGTAGGAAGCTTAATGTATGCAATGGATTGTACTAGCCCTGATATTGCCCAAGCAGTGGGAGTTGTAAGTAAGTATATGGCCAATCCAGGAAAGGAACACTGGAAAGCAGTTCAGTGGATCCTTAGATATCTGAGAGGGACCAGCAGTAAGCATTTGTGCTATGGTGGTTCGAACGCTTCTCTACATGGTTATGTAGATTCAGATATGGCAGGTGATTTGGATGGCAGGAGAAGCACCACAGGATATGTTTTCACTGTTGGTGGAATGGCGGTTAGCTAGATATCAAAGTTGGAGAAGGTTGTTGCCTTGTCAACTACAAAAGCAGAATATATTGCAGTCATAGAGGCTAGCAAAGAGATGATATGGATGACATGGTTCATGGAAGAGCTTGGAAAGAAGCAAGAGAGTTGCAGACTATACAGTGATAGTCAGAGTGCAATTCATTTAGCTAAGAATTCAGCTTTTTATTTAACAACAAAGCATATACAGCTTAGGTACCACTTCATTAGACAGGTATTGGAGGATGGTGAGTTGAAACTGGAGAAGATCCATACAGATAAGAATCCTATGGATATGTTAACCAAGCCAGTTACAAAGGAGAAGTTGAATCTTCATTCAAATTTTGTTGGTCTTCATGATTGAGTTGAAGATGGAGGAGCTAAAAGATGTTGTATAGGTACTGGTGCAGCTATTTATCTCCAAGTGGGAGATTGCTAAGGTATGGAGCTAAAAGCTTCACCCATGAGCAAATACAGAAGTTGATGGAAGTCAACAGTCACCATCGATAGTCAGGCGCAGACCAAAAGCTACCAACATCGGTAGTAGGTTAGCCGACATCGGTCATAGGCAGACTGGCAGGGACCGACGTCGGTCACCTGTGTGTCCAGAAAGCTATTTTTGTGCAAGAACAGAATGTTTGCATGTAAAGATGAACTGTTGGTTGTAAGTCCATGTTTCTAATTTGAGTAGAACTGATTAGAGCCCTTGATTAGGAGGTGCATCTAATGGCTGTAAGTGCATGCTCATGAATCTCTAAAGTTATATATTAGGGATAGATCTTCATAGCTTAGTAGACACTACTATAGAAGTAGAATACAGATTGTATATGTGTATCAATCCAGGTTGTTGGAGTTGATTTTAATTGAGAGAGAGAACTCTTGAGGGAAAGAGATCTAAGAAGAGATCTGTACATCTGAGAGAGGTGTGGAAGAAAAGAAGTTTCTTCAATTGTAATTCCTTCTGTAAAGAGTTTAATACAAGTTTTCAGGGTGGTTTCTTGTATCTCTTGTTCTTTTCTATTTCTGATTCTAGTTACTTATCTATCTGGTTTAATTCTACATTTAATTGCTTTCATATAGTAATCAATTTTGTTGATTGATCCCAAACACAATTAACTCAAACACCTCTCTGTACACAGTCATTATGAATGAAAACATAGTTAACTTCTAACCCTTTATTCATACTACATATGATTGGTAAAACCTTCATAATGCACATAGATGATCCTCATGGATTCTACAACATACTCTAATATCTAGTTCACCTTTAAACATCAAGATACTAATAAACATAGATCAAATACCCTTCTCAGGTTACTTGCAGAATATGCATAAACACACAGTCAACTTTGAACCTCAATATAATTGACTATACACACTTTCAAATATTAAAATATATATTTATAGATTCACCTTGGATTCCTTTAAAAATTTACTTTTTAGACCATGATAAAATTTTATATAGATCAAAAGATATAGCATAAAAATTGAGCACTAGTTTTTCCTTCACAAATTTGAATATTTAAATCCAAACAGTCACAGTTAAACTTTGGTCACTATGTTATCATCTCATATCATTTATGATTATATGAATCACACATTATCAATCTTATTTGAACTTTAACTCATAGTGAACCATTACCCAAATGTTAAACTTTGAGTAGTTGACCTTGTCTCATGAAATCTTAAAATCTTGACCACATACCATTGATCTCTTATACATAGCTTAGTCTTTATCTATGTTAAATTTTGGACATCTTAAAATCATCTTGCTTAATACACACCATATATGTGTGTGTGTGTGTGTGTGTGTGTGTGTGTGTGTGTGTGTGTGTGTGTGTGTGTACAAACATATTCTCACCATTGGATCTTAGAAGAACCTTGATTTTTACCTTTACTCAATGTTAAACTTTGAACACTTATCCTCATCTTGTTGCTTCTTGACACCTTGAAATAGACACGCTCCATTGATCCTTTTGTAAGGAGCTTGATATTTAAATTTTTTAACCAATGAACACTTTGACTCATTTGAATCAACATGCACCATATATCTTGATCTATATAAACACTTGTGATTTGTTATATCTCCATTTGGTCATGGTCTTTACCCTCATGTAAAATAGACTAAGTATGGGGACCATTGTTATCTACATGGAAGGACAAATTTGAATTATCATATATTATACCTCAATCACTTTCATGTTCTCAAATTTAAAACATTTAAACTAAGAAAAATACTAAACAAACCTATATGACCATTTCCTCTTGAAATAATGACATGTATAAGATATACCATCATCAAATTGCTTACTCAGCTCTTTCTTATACTTAGACAATAACGTATTTGATCTCAGATTCATTTCATGGTATCCATATTTGATGTGATGAAATATGGACCATTAGATCTACCTTTACAAATTGACTAAGTGTTAGAACTTAGTGTACTTTTATTTGAGGGACCAAATTTGCACCATAGTAACTTTGATTGCGCTTAGTTACATGATCTAAAACTTGAGCCATGTAATCTCCTCATATAGGATAATCCATCCATATATATATTATCTCTTTTAACTCTCACATGTGTGAGATATGATGACATCAAAATTCCTACTCAACTTTTCTTTCCACATTATAAATTTGGCTGAGTATGGGTAAACACTGTCAAACTACCTGGAAGCCCAAATTTACACTTACATATCTTATGTTGCACTTCATTACATGACTTGAAATTTAGTGAATATAAACTAGGAAAAAATTTGATCACAATCATATGACCAACTCTACACATGGAAATAGTGACATGAGCAAATTACCTACTCAAATTTTATGCCACTAGACCTAAAATATCTAGATGAAAACCATGATCAATTAGATGAAATCCACTCATGCACACAAGTAATATAATCATTATTGAATTCTAATAATACCCCTTTCACATTCTAAATATTTTAAATGCATCCCTCATCATCTCTAAATAGATAAAATTTGAAGATCAAGCAAGCCTCCTTCAAGCATACTAGGATAAGCATATTACACACTTTGCCATTGTCACTTAGACTATCAAGGCACTTCATCCACTCACCTGGACACCTTCATGACATCACCATGACATCATTTATAACTCTCCAACATGGTCCCATGTTGGGGGCAGCTAATCATTTTTAAGTAGATACTACTCACAAATTATAGGTGCTGATTTTTATTTACGATTCTATGTGTTTTATTTTTTTTCTATAGGAACTATTACATTGTTTATGTGGTCCCATGGAGCTCACTAAATTTACAAAAAAGGAATATTTATTTTCCACAAAACTAAATGAGTTATAGATTAATGTAGATTAGAAGTGTCAGATCGGTGTAATGAGGTTGATAATAATAAATAATGGGAGTTGTATGCAATAAATTTGTATCAATATGAGGTATTTAAAGGAAAGGATAGTAATAAAATTTTAAATGGGAATCTAATGATTGCAAAAGTGAAGATCAATAAGAGATGAACTAGGTGAGTCAGCTTCTCTTGTTTCCACTATTAAAGTTACTGCAAATGGCAATGGTAAATTAGTTGATGATGTACAGGGGTCAAATACGTGTAAATCAATAGAGAAAATTTATTGGAGGGAACCACATGTAGGAATGAAAAATGGTATAATATCAAGTAAAATTTTAGGAGCGGGTAGAAGAAATCTTGTGTTCCTCACCACTTTCTTGGTTTGAGAAATGTCTCCCATAATAGTAGCTGCTGATTTTTTTTGGGGGTTTTTAATTTAAGTAATAAATTTTTTTAAAAAAATACATGGAAACTTATTTCCCATTTTAATAAGAGTGGTAGCCCTAGTATGGGACACTTCTATAAGGAGGAGACAAGCTCTAAATAATTTTTAAGAATTTCTCAAATGGACATTCTCATTTGTAAGCCTAATTGGGGTAAACTAAGGAAAAAAGGTAAGAAATCTTGAATGGATTTTTTGATAAGTGAGGTATCTAACCAATATGTGTGTGTGTGTGTGTGGCTCTGAAAAATTGGGGCTGGAATTTCCCTCATAAGAGTTTGGAGACCATCTCCTGAAATGTGAGGGGCTTAAATTCCTTTAACAAGAGGTGTTTGGTCAAATGTCAACTAATGGATTTGAAACCAACAATTTTGATGATCCAAATACCAAATTCAAAAATTTAATGATGAGGATGCAAGATTTCTAATGAGTAGGAGTTATAATAAATGAAAGGGAGAATTATCGATTACAAGTGAAACTTTGGGAGCTCTAGCCATGATTTGGTCATCTTATTTAGTTTAAGTGTAAATTTGTGGCAAAAGTTGAATTTAAAACTCTATAAAATCTCAAATTTATCTTTTGATATATTTATCTATCTATT